>JAABNY020003402.1:0-13848 GCA_015164015.2 Brevimyrus niger
ATACATCTGGCAAACTTAGAGTTTAGTGGAGATTTCCCATACCATATTTGTCCGGATACAGGTCTTTTCATGCAGTGAAGGCTATTAACACTTGCGTATGAACCAGAGTCAATTTGGGTGTTCAGCAGTTGAATAAACAAAGCTGCTTTAGCCAAGAACTATTTGTGATATTCATAGAATAGAGAGCCCCCATACCACAAATTAAAATCACAAATCAAAGACAGATAAGTGTCCAGTTCCTTACCTCGATCTAGGAACACGGAGCAAATAACGTCTTTATAGACGCCAAAGCTGGTGACAAATTTGGAGATGGAAAAATTACAATGGAGCCAAGGATCTGAGGCTTTAAGCTACACGGAAATGTTACCGCAATCAACAATACGCCTGTCGTACTCAGGCGAAGGTAAAAGCAAAGAAACCAAGTTAACAGGCAACTGCAAACATGGAAAGCTCCCATCATGGCACACTAGATCTTGTAGCTCCACTAAAGAAGATAATGCATAGAGATAGGAAACCTGCCCCCTGATACTCTGATCATACACGTGAACTCAGACATCACACAAGCTAGAGTGCAAATGGCGCTCAACTAAACTAGAAGTTTTCAAATCTGCATGGAAAGAGAGCCTGTCTAAATACAGGCAAGCACTAGTGACCGCTAGGTCTGTGTCTCTCTCCAGATTAATAGACAGAAACAAAAACAATCCAAAATTCATATTTGAATCGGTGGCTAGGTTAACACAGAATTCTCCATTAAACTCGCAAGTCCTGCAAGCTCTTAAGAGTGATGACTTTATTACATTTTTTAATGGTAAAATAACTAAGATTAGACAGACCATCCAGTGCACGTCCTTAGCTACCTACAGCTGCCTACAGCTAAAGGAAAAATAAAAGCTGCCTCCCAATTAATTGCACTTTCATGGAAACCCAATCTAAGAAATATTAGTGTCGATACTTGGTACCGGCAAGTACGCAAATAAAAATACTCATACTCATGTCGGTATGTAAAAAAAGTGGTATCAGTGCATCCCTACAAAAAACCTAGATGACATTGCTTAGACTGATGTTTTCTACTCCAAGTATACATTCTTTGTTTGGGATAATTACATCTCCAAACAGCTACAAGACTGGTCCTTAAACATATATTCTCTAATTCACTTCTGGTAGGTGTAGGAGGCCATCTATCCATTGATTCATCCATCACAGTATAACTGTATTAACCTTCCTATCACTTTCGCAAAGAGAAATTTCACTCCCAGTTAGACTAACAGTATGAGGTGAAGAGCTGGGTGGGGATCGGTGTCCCTGGCTTTGGATAAACTGATGCATCAGTGCTGTCACTCTAGCCTTACACTAGAGTGCAGATGTTCAGGGAGTCTCCATGCCTGTGTTCCCACCTGTCTCTCCCTCTTTCTCATGCTGCTATAGCCAGATCTGCCGGAGCCTAGATGAATATTGCACTTGATCATTTTGTTTGCACTGCCTCTAGTTTCCTCAACTCTGGCTAATACACTATTTTCTTACTCCCCCCTCTCCTTCTGGGGTGTGCTGCCTGGAGACCCATGACATCGAAGAATTTATGCCTTTGCTGTCTGCAAGATTACTACCTCCACTTCTGGCAACTACCCTCTTGCCTGCCTGCCAATGGCTCACACGATGCCTCTCCTTCCTTCCCTGCTGCTGTGCCACTGATCACTGCTGTGTCAGCACCGGTCTGCCCCTACATAGAGACTGAAATTTCAACCCCTGTATTAGCTTAGGTATATCATCTTATTTTGTTTGACTCTTCTGCCGGCCCCTGGAGGATGGGCTCCCCCTTTGGGTATGGTTCCTCCCAAGGTTTCTTCCTCTTAGGGATTTTTCCTTGCCACCGTTGCCTTTGGCTTACTCACTGGGGGGTCTTTACGTAGCAGAAATATAAAGCGCATTGAGACAATGTAATGCGCTACATAAATAAAATTGCATTGCATTGCTAACCTGAAGAATTATACATTATCCATCTACCCTTCATTTCCATCTTGTGACCAAGAATCTTCAAAAGAACAAGATAAGAATATGAAACTTTATTGTCATTGTAACAGAAATACACTGAAATACAACTAATACAGCAAAGAGGTATACATTAATGTTCCACATTAATATGAAATACAGTGTCATTGACATGGTATAAATATAAATAAACCTAATATAACTATTGGTAAAATACAATATAAAAATATATTCTCTAGTGTAGTCTACAGTGTGCTGAATCAAAAAAATCTAAATTATTTACAGAATATGGTTTTTAAAAGTCAATGTGATAAAAGTTACCAATTGCATATCAGCAGCAATACAAAGGTGTGGAAGTGACTTAATGGTCAGTGTTCTATAGTGGAAAGGGGTGTGATGGAGGCCACTGCTATCGGGAAAAAGCTGTTCCTCAGTCTTTGTTTGTGACTTTATGGTCCTGAATCTTTTGCCCGATAGGAGGGAGACAAACAGATTGTAACCCGGGTGGGTGGGGTCCTTGATGATGTTGCTTGCCTTCCTACATTGTCAGATAGCACAAACATTGTTGATATTTGGGAGCTTGGTACCCACGATCCTCTGCACAATCTTAACTATCCAGGCCAAGTCTCTCCGGTTCTCTGCAGTGCAGCTAGAGTACCACACTATAGCACTGTAGAAGAAAATGCTCTCTATTGTGCTCCTGTAGGAGTTAACAGGGAGTTGAGTGGGAAGTCTGGCTTAAATTACTCTTTAAAATAGCAACACCTGCTGACCTGTTATTACCATACAAGAGCCTAACATCATTTCCCCACTGAGCCCTCCAAAATAGCATATCTTGCTATTGCATGGGTTTCCTGTATGAAGTAAAAATTAGCACCTTTTTTTGACAAAACAAGAACAAAGATTTTCTTTTTAACTGATCTCTCTCAGGGTCAGCACTCATTTGTCCTAGCCTTTCATGTCTCCTACCCATTTGGCCAGCAAGTGTCACTGGTCATAATGTTCTCCATGTGCTCAAGTCCTTCGCGTGTTTCTCCAACTCCCAGGATTGCTGTGTGTTGCTACAGGCTGAGTGTATGGTTACTAGTCCCTTAGTCATGTGTTCAACCCCAGTCACCTCTGTTTTGTATTTATTAGATTTCTTGTCCTTGTTTTTCCTTACTTGTGTTTAGTTTCTGGTCTGGCTTAATTATCTTTCCGTTCTGTCCCTAAGGTTTTATTTCCAGTTAATGTCTTCTAGGTTTTGAAATGTGTTAAGCTTTCTAGTATCTGTGTTTAATTATTATTTGTCCCACCTGTTGCCTGCTTTCTTGTGCCAGCCCTTGTTGATTGTTGTCATCTGTCTTGCGTTATGTTGTTAACCTTGTGTATTTAAGTACATGATTCTGTGGCCTGTACTACAAAGGGGGGTTTAACCAAATCAGACTTAACGCCGAGGTAATTTGCGAATGCAAGGTTGACAAAATCAGGTTGACTCAATCGGGGCTAATCAGTACTATGATGCCAGTTAAGAAGTTGATTTGTTAGATCAGTGTTAAATTAATTGGAGCTTGTCAGTGTTCACATAAATGGAGCATATTCGGCAGCAAGGCACTGTTTGACTCACAGTACAATCTCAATGTTTCACAGAAGACTGCATGCTAATTATGCAGGGTTATGAGGAGTTTAAATCAACACTGTAAAGGAAGTCTAATACCACTGCAGCCAACAAAAGCAGGCAGGCTTGTTGGAAACGTATTGTCGATGGAGAAACTGCATATGTACATTTTCAAGGTCATTAAACGTAGTCTACAACCAAATATTAGACAAGTGTTTTCTGAAAAGAATTGAAATACTGTTAATAATTACAGAGGTTGACAGATGCAACACAATTCAGAAGTCACCTGTTATATGCTGCTGCTCCCTGAAGTTCCATTACTGTAATGTTACCCAGAATGTAAACCTAATTGTACAAAAGGTACAAAATTAAGTATTTAATAATAGAAATTACTTAGTTGATTTCACCAATTCATTTATAATGTTACATGGGGGCAGCCATTAGTTTAAGTTTCCATGGCAATACATGGGCACACATGGCGCGAACTTAGTTGCGGTCTCCATTTTATTTTTCTTCAGTAGCAGTAAAGTTAATAGCGGGTAATTGCGAGACCCAGTCCATTATTTGTGTGTGTAAATGACAAAAGGTATGATAAATATTAAGTTTTCTTTATGTTTACGCCTTCGATATATAAGTGTTTATATTTATCATTTCTGTGCAGTTCTATTATCAGTAAATTAATTAGTAAATGCGCATTCGCGAATAGAGAGATAGCTGTGTTCGTGTATTGTTGTAATCTGACATTATTTTGGTGTTTTGCTGAGTGTATACTGTGGGAATGATTTTAGAAGGCCGTAACTAATAGAAACAAGAAAACTGATGGCACGCCAGCAGGACAGGATGACCTAAGGAGACAGATAAAGGAAGCGACAGAGAGGCGGCCCTCACATATCTTTAGCCTTCTACTAAGACAAGTATGAACCGGCTAACCAGAGTAAATGTTGAACATGTGGTTGTCACGTAGAAGGAAGGTACCTAGAGAAGGGGGGGGCGATCCCCGAAATGGGCTATAAAGGAACTGAGCTGAAATGTATGGTTGAGCCTCTTCCTGTACATGCCGAATGCCTGTCAGATGGATGTTCCCGGATTGCAATCTGTTGGATAATAAACCGGTGACATACAGATTCTCCACGTCTCAGCTGTGAATCTCTTCTCATCAACGGACCCGGTGGGGGCAGCATACCCCAACAATACTTGTTTCTTTTAGACCACACATACACCCATACACACCTAAGCACCTGCATTAGCCCTTATTTGTGTCACATGAGACCGGAAAGGGATGTTGCACAGGAATTAATAAAGATTCATCAGGATCCTTGTGCCTTAAGTGGTGTTCTGGCCGGCACTCCAGGATACACACGACTAGAATCAGACCCAGCCACTTCGCAGAGTGATCCTGACAGCAGTCTTCACTACACTAATGTTAACAATATCTGATCCGAATGCAATAGTAGTGGAAAGCGTACGCGGCAGCAAGTCAAGATGAAATATAAAAATATCATGTCAAGTGGTGGGTGTGACGTCCTGCTCCCAACACTCCTAATTGTGTGCCACACCCACCTCGTTACCTCCTGTTTTGACCTGATCGTAGTCACCTGTTGCTCGTTTAGTCTAGCTTGTCTTTTGTATTTAGTCAGTGTCTTTGTTAGTCTTCCCCAGATCAGTCATTGTCGTACGTACGTGTGAGTACCCTGCCTGTCTCCATTGGAATTAACCCCCTTGTTACCCTCTACCTGAGGACTCCTGCCTTTTGGTTTGTGCGACACTCACCAGTCGTTACACAATGACTGATCTCCGTGAAAACAGCGTGGCAGACCGAGTATATCTGACTCAGTCTGCTGCAAGAGGCTGTATATTGGAGCTGGCAGCCAGAAGTACAAGAGGACCCCCTTGCCCTGGAACTGGTGACCCGCGTCCAGGATCTCATGGAGGAGGAGCGTCCGCCCGGGCAGCAATATCCCCTGGGGCGAGCACGCAGATGCCTCCAACGCCTGGGAGAACGGCTCTCCCAGCTAAGAGCGGAGCCGGTTGAGTTCTCGGGGAGGAAATCTACCAGGCTCCGCTCTCCACCAGTAAGAGGCGGACGAAGCAGGAAGAGCGCCAGGGGCTCAAGGAAGAAGAGCCCATTCGCTTCTTCCCGCCTGGGAGGGCACTACGAGCTCCTCTACTGCTGCCGCCCCAGCGCCAGGTAAGCCCCGTGTAGGGGAGAAGCCACCCCCGCTGGAGGCTTACTGCTATCGGGAAGAGCACCTGGGCATGGGCAGGATCCACGCTGCCAGGGATGCTATTCAGCGGATCCTGTGGGGTCTTGAAGAGGCATCCGTCTCCAGGAAGAGAACTGGGGAAGATTTGTCTGTCCCGGAGCTGCCCGCGCCCCAGCTTGCTGCTGCAGCCGCTACTGCTGCCCTGACAGCATCCCCGCCTGATGTCACTGCCGCCGTCTCCGAGGTGACTACTGCTGACTACGCGGAGGAGGACGCCACCGCTCAGCCCGCTGTCCTGCCTGCAGCAGCCGCCGCTCTTTCCGCAGCCCCGCTGGCTGTCGCAGTCGACACCGCCGCTCTGCCCGTGACCCCACCTGCTGACAGCATGCCAGCTGAGGCTGCTCTGCCCGAGGCGCCCCCTGCCGGCCGCGTGTGCAAGGCGCTCGGCTTTCTTGTCCAGCCCGGCTCTCCTGTCCTGCCCACGGCCCCGCCCGCGGCTCCTGTCCTGCCCGCCAAGGCGCCCCCTGCTTGCCACGTGTGCGAGGCACCCACGGAGGCGCCCCCTGCTGGCTGCGTGTGCGAGGCTCGCGGCACTCCTGTCCTGCCCAGTTCTCCTGACCAGCCTGGCTCTCCTGACCCAACTAGTTCTCCTGCCCGGCCCAGCTCTCCGGCCCAGACACAAGTCTCCAAGGAGGTCCCGGATTATGTAACTAGTGCTCCGCCTCTTGATGAGGTGGAGCTTGAGTGGGACCCCTCGAGGACCTTCCTGGGGCCTTCTGAGCCCTTTCCACGCCAGGACCATCATCGGGTGGTACCCCGACTTTCTGTGTCCCGCAAGGGGAGAGGACACCGACGTCGGGCCCAGGTCCCGCCCGCCCTGCCCCCTGGCTTGCCCGTTTGGGCCCTGGCTGTGGCTCGGGGGCTGCCTGCGAGGCCTGGGGTGTCTGCACAGCAGTCGCCTCCGGGCCCTCCCCCGGTTCCTCTGTGCCGGTCCTCGGCCTCGCCTCCGGGTCCGGGTCGTCCACCTCCACATCCCCCTACCTCGGCTGGGCATCGGACGGCGCCTTCGCAGGCTTCGGCTGTTCCTGTGTCTGCTCCGGCTTCCCCCTACTGCCTGCCTTCGCCTGGGTCCCCTCCGGCTCCCTCCCTGTCCCCTCCGGCTCTCCCTCGGCCCCTGTGGGGTTCCCTCTGGCTCCTGCCTCCTTCCCGCCTGCGGCCCCTCCGGCTGCTGCCCGTCGCCCGTCTGGGATCCTTCGGGCTCCCCTTTGTTCCCCCTCCATTCCTGTCTGGTCTTCCCTGTCTGCTCCTCGTCCCTTTGTTCCGCCCGTCTCTGTTCTTCGTCCCCCTCTGGTTCCGCTGTTCACTCCAGGCCCGTTTGTTTCTCCGTTCCCTGTTTCCCCTCTGTCTCCCTTCCTAGTCTGTCTGTCTGCGTTCCCTGTCTTATGTCAGCTCCTGTCCTGGTTTCTGCCTTTGTCCCTGTTTTGTGTTTCTGTTCTGTTCCCTTGTCCCGTTAATGGTTTTGTTTTGTTTTCCAGGTCTGGTCTCGTCTCGTTTGTCGCCTCCTCCTGGGCTCGCTCGGTGTGCGCGCCTTTGGGGGGGGGGTTATGTGACATCCTGCTCCTAATTGTGTGCCACACCCACCTCGTTACCTCCTGTTTTGACCTGATCGTAGTCACCTGTTGCTCGTTTAGTCTAGCTTGTCTTTTGTATTTAGTCAGTGTCTTTGTTAGTCTTCCCCAGATCAGTCATTGTCGTACATACGTGTGAGTACCCTGCCTGTCTTCGTTTGAATAAACTCCTTTGTTACCCTCTACCTGAGGACTCCTGCCTTTTGGTTCGTGCGACACTCACCAGTCGTTACAGTAGGACTATGTATTTTTATTTCTACTCATTATGAAACATTTATTGTGTCTAGCCTCTACTTAATAGCGTGTTTCTATGTTTGACAGCTAGCAATAAAAAGGTGTCTGTTCGTATGACACTTAATAGAAGATATGAGCCGTTGTTTAACAAACAATTAAATGATTTACAACAGGACTAAAGAGAAGCATATGTATAGTGAGAAAACGACTAGGAACCTGTCACTGTGGTTAAGTTAGCCTCAAATTCCATATTCAGTTTTCTGGCTTTAATAACTTTATGGAAGGTGGGGGGGGGGGGTTTAATGACAGAATTGTGATGTCCAGTACACAGACATCGATGCACACCAATTATTTTACTGCTTCAAAACATTTCATGATATGTGCCAAATCATGTTAATTGCTAATATTTCCTTTCAGCTGTAATGGCATGGAGATTTAGTATTTTGGGCTCATGGCAATTGTTGCACACTCCTTTGTTTCCCAAATTGTTTTACATACGAATTTTAATTCATTTTTGAATGTTCAAATGTACCTGTATACTGTGCAATGGGGCAATACATGGATTAATAACTTTAAAACTAGACAAGACAGGCGCATCTAGTGAAGTGTGCTTTGATCAGCAACAGGGAACAATGCACACCCCTTGGGTTTTCAGAATAACTTTCTCTGTGACAGTTATTAATTAATACATTGTATGCATATTACAGGTATGTGCCATTGGTCCATTTCATAAATATTGACAGAGAGACCCCCTCACGATTTGCGAGCCAATGTCATACGGATCATCCAGGCATTGTCTTTGGGGAAAATTGTAGTTGGAGGGGCGATGCTCATTTAGGGCTGGCTTACGCAGAACCTCGACTTAACCAAGAACAAAAACTGCTCGGAGCAATTTTGAGACTTAGTGTAAATTGCCGTGGCAGCATGCCTCGACTAAAACCTACCCACCTAGTGTAGTACGGGTTAATCGCGAAGTTTCACCACACATTATAAAGTTACTCACAAAGTTACCCTGATAAGCCAGTAAACCTGCTTCATAGTACAGGCCACTGTTCTCTTCTTTGTGGAGGGTGTTTGCTTGATTTTTGATGTTGGTTATTCTGATTTTCTGTGTGCTTTGTTTGCTTCCCTGCTTGCTGACTGTGTTGCCAGTTTCTCTTTGTAAATCATTTTTTTTTCTGTTTCTTGTGTTATTCCCTTGTTTTGTTTTGACCCCTTGTGGTCTGTTTTGTTTGTCGTGTTTTCAGTTCTGTAATAAATCTCTGTTGTTCTTAAGGAGCTGTAAGTGGATTGTCACCTCCTTTTCCTGCCTACCCTGGCATTAGGTGACACAATAAACAATGACATTAGTGCTCCAGTGGTGCAATCGGGTAGCACGCGGTACTTATACAACAGTGCAAGTGGAGCCATGCTGAGGTTGTGAGCCTCACCTGGAGCAAAAACTTTGCCTCCTGGGCAGTGGTGGCTTGATTGTTAGAGAAGATTGCTGGTTTGAATCCCCCACCAGCAAGTCACCACTGAGGTACCCTGAGCAAGGTACCATCCCCAAGCACTGCTCCCGGGCGCTGAATTAGCTGCCCCCTGCTATGTCACGAAAGTCACATATGGGTCAAATGCAGAGGTCACATTTCGTTGTTGAGCACTGTGTGCTGTGGTGTGTTGATAATGACCACTGATCACTAAATTCTAATTCTAATTACCTACATAAAAAATCTAAACTAACTTACCTGTTGCATAAAGCACGTAGGAGTTGTCACAATATTAACAGTATCTTTTGTCCCATTATAACTGTCATAACAATATGGATACATAAAGGAAGCAAGCATTTACAACAAAATATCATGCAGTATTTAAAGGACCAACAAGGAACAAAAAAAGGTAAAAGCTCAGTCAATTTTTGATTCCATTCCATTTATAAACACCATATTTCCAATAATGTAGGCAGAGTGTCCTCTATTCCTTGCCTGCAGCACCAACGGCCACAAGTGACTGCACATTGCCTTATGGGCTATTGTTAAATCTTCCTTGATGCTCAAATCATTAATTTTTAAATATTCCTTCCTCTTGGAGCCATTCCGCAATGCATATCTTGTTGTGTAGGACAGAAATCGAATAAGCATTGGTCTTGGTGTCCAGCCTTATCTGCCTCTCAGGCACCTTCCAAGTCTATGAGCCACATCCATTGATGATATAACCATCTTACAGTGTCTTTCTGGGAGCTTCAAAACTCTGTCAGATGGGTCCATCGACATGAAGTTATTTGCAGTTACTGTCGATGTGAAATGAGTTACCACTGAAGTACATCTATTCTTAGATACCATGCCAGGCTGCAGCGATTCTCATAACGATAGATGCATTCGCATTTTCATGTCTTAACATATTACGACAATACTTTTGAAAATATAAATAATTTATTTATGGGTTAATATTATTTTTCATTTAGATATTTTATCTATATGTGAATGAGGTGGTCCGTTGAAGCACTTCTGTGACGTCTTAACTGCATAATTTACATCTCTACGAGAGTATGTATCCGGTCAAATCATATGCTTTCCGAAGTATTCTTCAGTGTCCAAGATTGGATGTAGGCTTTTTAAATTTATTGGGATTCCAAATTATGAGCCTATTCATTTCAATGAAAAGACCCATATTACTCTTCACCTAGTGTGACAAAACCAGAAAGAGGAGCGGACCCAGGAATGCGAGGTAACAGGGTTTTAATGGGAAGCCTGAAAGGCGAGGCAAAGGTACCCAAAAGGGTAAACAAAAGTCGTGGCCGTAAGGCAGGCGAGGGGGTCGAAATCCAGGAAGTCAGTCCGAGACGGAGATACAGGGACAGGAGACCAGGGAGAGATGACGGGCTGGGTGGGACGTGGGATATTGTCAAGGTTCTCCGGTTCAGGACTTTCTACTCCGGTGGAACGGCAGGGAAGGTTGTGCGGTTGTGGAAGTGTTGAGCCGACTGCAAGATGGGGCTGCAGTCTGATCATAGAGCCTCTGCCCATTCACGAGCTCTGCCAGTTAAGAGGGAAACAGTGAAGCGGACCTGAGTGCCGGGAGAGCTAAACATCACCGGATGTCCCTCGACGTAGATTGCTACTTGCATGAGGAAACCCCAACAATGGTCGGGATCTCCGTCGTAGCACTCGGGCATGGCGATAGGCGGGGAAGCAGCCCGGGGGGGAAACACAGGCAGCAGTAACTGGGCAGCTTGTGCGGTAAGCATCTGCTCAATAGAGGTGATCCTGCCCTCTAAGTCCCTCGCTGAATCCATGTTGACGGTGAAGAATTCTGTGACGAAACCAGAAAGAGGAGCGGACCCAGGAATACGAGGTAACAGGGTTTTAATGGGAAGCCTGAAAGGCAAGACAAAGGTACCCAAAAGGGTAAACGAAAGTCATGGTTGGAAGTCAGTCCGAGACGGAGAGACAGGGACGGGAGACCAGGGAGAGACGACGGGCTGGAGACAGGGCGGATTGGGGCTAAGGGCTCAGGAAGGGGAGCAGGGCTAGGGAGCGGAGATGGAGACAAGAGGCGCTGGAACAAAGGCAGAAAGGTAAACAACGGGCGAGAGGGCAGACAAAAGACAATAGAATGCTCAGTAAGGCACAAAGGAATCATTGGCTCAATACTTCGCACTAGTGAGAAGGACTTAGTCCCTTTTGTGCAGGTGTTGACAAAGGGTAACTCGCAACACCTGCCGAGCCCCGCCCCTCCGGGCCGTGGACATCACACCTAGTATATGACACTTTCCCAATTTATGCTTAGCCACTTACATGAACGAGACTAAATTGCTAAGTCGTAGGGCTTACCTAGATGGACGGATTGACATATAGCGTGTCTTGCTACACCTTTCGGATCACATTAATTTGCTCGCAAAGTCAAAAAAACTTTATTATGTGTCATGCCCTGATTGTCCACTCCTCTCGTGTGCCACGCCCCCCATTAACCTCATGTGGATTCCCCCTGTTTATCAGTTGTTTCCAGTTACTGTCATTAGTGCAATGTATTTAGTCTGCATTTCTGTTTCCCCAGTCCGATCATTGCCTATTGCTTTTGTCGCTGCCTCCATTAAACCTTGTGTTTTCCCAGACTTTCATCATCCTTTTTCCAGATTCTGGGTGCCTTAAAGTGTGACAGAATGACCGGACTCATTAAAAACGAACCAGGTACTTCACCGGCGCAACAGCTAAGGGAGGACATTCCAGGGGTGCCGAGGATGATCCCGGGAATTACGCCTTTTGCAAACTCAGCCTCTACTGGCCAAAGGCGACCAAAGCCAGTTCACGGGGTGCCTGGTCTCACAGCAGCAGGAACATGGAAGAAGAAGCGAGACAAGCAGAAGACGAGAAGACACGCAGGAGGTCTGTCTGGGGGCTGTCTCTGTTTCCACCTCTTACCCTGCTGCACGTCGGGCGACTCCCCACCTGAAACTGAACCCGGTAGTGTTCGCGGGTAACGTCACCGCCACTTCGCCTCAGTGGAAGCCTGTCCGCCCACTGCTTCGCTGTCCAAGCCATCAGCGGCTTCTCCCTTCACCCGGACGCGCCTGGCCCTTAAAGGGGCTAGGTCCATTGAGGACGCTATCCCAAGGGTTCTGCAGTTTCAAAAGTGGGCAGTGCCCTCCGCGGTTCCAAAGGCTGTAGCGCCCTCTGCAGTTCCTGAGGCTACAGGGCCCCCCGTGGTTCCTGAGGCTACAGCACCCCCCACAGTTCCTGAGCCACGGCCCTGCCCGTAGACGGCTAGGCAGTTTTTCATTCTCCAGGGACTACACTGGTGGGTGGTAGGTGAGCACACAATAAGGGACTCCCCAGAGGAAGTTATGCTCTTGGAGCAGCTCCAGAGGGAGTTTGCCGCTGTTTCTCCAGCGACTCCACCTCATACCGCCATCATACCACCCCCTGCTGGCCCAGAGTTGTTGGTGCCTGCCATGGTGCCACTTGCTGGCCCAGTGTTAGTGCTTTGCCTGCAGTGCCCTTGCCTGCCGCTGCTGCAGTGCACGAGATCCCAGCGCCGCCCACTGCAGCTGCTACGTCTGAGGTCCCGGCACCACCCACTGCTGCCGCTACATCCGCGGCACTGGCTGTCGTCTCGTTTGTCCTGTCTGCCTTGCCCACCCAAATCGCCTTGCATGTCTTCTCAATGCTCCCAGATGGCCGAGAGTCGTCGGTCACTATTGCACTGGCTGAGTCGCCTGCCACCGCGCCCGAGACCTCGGCCACACCTCCTGCTTCACCCAAGGTCCCATCTCCAAATTGCTGCTCCACCTCCTGCAGCCCTGAGGTCTTAGCGCCGCCTGCAGCTCCATCCATGCCTGTGACTCTAATCCCGGTACCTCTGACCCCAGTCCATGTTCCCAAGGAGATCCTGGACCTCTCAGCAATTGCTCCCTTCCTCTTGGTGGAGGAGGAGCTTGAATGGGTCCCCTCGGGGACCTCCCTGATAATGCCTCTGCCCTCACCCCGGCGAGGTAGATCCCGGTCCAAACTCTACCTTTCAGTGTCTTGAAAAGGGCAGGGGACACCTCCAGAGGGGTCAAGCCCCGCCCACCCTGCCCCCTGGCTCACCCCCGGTTGCCTTGACTGGGGCTCGGGGGGCACCTGCGGGTGATGTGGTTCCTGGTCAGCTGTTGTCTGCAGGTTCCTCTTCAGGGCCTCATTGGGCTTTGGTCCCACCTCTGATGCTGAGTCAATTGCCTGTGGGTTCCCCTGCTTCGGCTCCTCTGCCACCTGTGGGTTCCCCCGCTCCGGTGCTTTGTCGGATGGCACCTTCCCCAGCTCTGGGTGCCCCGTGACCCGCTGCAGCTTCCCGCTCCTCCTTGCCTTTGCCTGTGTCCCCTCCGGCTCCCTCATTGCCTTACCTGGTGCGTCCTCCGACTCCATCCTCGTCCTCTTCACCTGTCCCTTGCCCTGTGTCCTTCATTCCGCCTGTTGGTGTTTCCCCTGTGTCTCCCTTCCTTGTCTGCTTCTCTGCTTGTTTCGAAGTTTAGATAGGTTACAAAAATGTAAATATGCCCATACTAATATCAGAGCACATCCCAGTGAATTTGTTAGGCAGATATGTTTGTGTCAGCTGCAGATAGACATACACTGAACAAAAATATAAACGCAACACCTTTGTTCCTGCTCCGATTTTTCATGAGATGGACTTAAAGATCTAAAATTCATTCCAGATACACAATATTACCATTTCTCTCAAA
>JAABNY020003403.1:0-13830 GCA_015164015.2 Brevimyrus niger
TTTTTTTTTTTACATGAAAACTTTATCTCAGAAATTCCGAGATAATTATCTCGTTAATTCAGAAAAACGGAACAGAATTTTTTTTTCTCAAGTGAACGCATTACGCTTCCGTACAAATCTTAATACACAAGTACAGATCATGTGACGCGTATTTCTGTTCAGATAAAGATGAAAAAAAAAAAATTCTAAAATCTAAAAACTCTGATTAAAAGTATGTCCTGCCCTGATCGTCAACTCCTCCCATGTGTCACGCCCCTTCGTTAAACACAGGGAATCCACATGGGTTTATCAGCTGTTTCCAGTTGTTTTCATTATTGCTGATGGGTCTGGAATGTAACTTCCGCAATAGGAAGCTAACACCCGCAACCAAAAAGTGTAATGTTCCTAGCAGAGTGACTAGTCTGACCTGTAATCATACAGCTAAAATTTTTCAAATACAGTATGTATTATACAACGTGTTGGAAAAAAAGACGTAACTTATTGTTTATTTCATGTTTGTTAAAGTTTCTGCTTCTTAACATATGTATAAAGTAATGATATCTGCTATATAAATAAATCTCAATATTTATTTTAAAATGTTTAATATTTATTTCAGTGGAACCCATAAAATATCTGTACTTTATATTTCTGCTCCCTCCATGGATTATTAAATTTATCTACGTTAAATTTTATGTGCCAGGTATCAGTCCAGTCACTAATTAAATCAAGATCTGGTTTTAGCCTCTGTGTTGCTAGTTCAGTATCTGCTACACCCCCACCTTGGTGGCATCTGCAAATTTACCAGTTTACCAGTTGAGATACAACTTTTTCTTTACAATTTTGCCTAGAAGACCAGCACCTTGGAGTTGCCTCTTCACTGTTGACATTGCTATTTTGTGTGTACTATTTAATGAAGCTGCTAGTTGAGGACCTATGAGGCGTCAGTTTCTCTACACACTCCAATATATTTATCCTCTTGCTCAGTTGTGCTCCTCTTTCTATTGTGGTTAGGGCCAGTTTGTGCTGCTCTGTGAAGGGAGTAGTACACAACATTGTACAAGATATTCAGTTTCCTGGCAATTTCTTGCACTGTAAGCCCGGATAAGTTCAACTTGCTTAAAAAAATTGAGGAAACCGGTTGCCTTAAAAAAACAGTTGATTTAACTTTTAAGAAGTTGCTTCAACTCAAAATCTTTCATAATAGCTATTTTCCTGCCCATTTACTCAACTTAAGATACTAAATTCAATACACTAAATTCCCAGTTAATTTTACTTAAAATTATTTCTAATAAATGATTTGCCCAATAACTGCACTTAAGTGAAATAAAATTAACTAAATCATTTAAAAGAAGACAAAAAAACGAAAGTACAAGAATACATTATTTTGTAGTTTATTTCAATTTTAAATTGTCATTTGAAAATACAAATTGAGCATTAAAACAATAGCACACATGTAATCTGGTTTTTCAAAGTTTGAATTTTAGGTGCCAGCTCAGTTCTGCTTAGGTTGAACATTACCTGCTGAACAAAGTAGAAAGTTTTCCATGTGCTTGGGGTAGTCCAAGTGTAGAGCATAAATCAGTCTAAGGAGGAGACTAAATGCCCGAGGTAGGTTGGCCAGTTCATCCATCACTGAACTTCCTTCTAAGATGACCCAAACTCTAGGTGGGTTGAGCTGAGGATGTTCTTGATCAACACAGAGTATTCCCACTGGAGTTTGACTGTAAAAGTCCTTTTCAGTTACATCCTAACAAAGTAAGAAACAGATGACTGATCAGAGGAAAATCATGTAAGTCAGATAACGCAGTGCGGTCCTACAAAAAGTACCTCAGGCTTTAAATCTTTATAAGGATATGCATTATACAATATAGACAAAAAAGATAACAATCAATTAGACTTTTCAAAGTGCCACATTTGGATCCATATGGAGTGTGTTCAGATGCAGATCAAGAGTGATCAAGAGGAAAGGTAGAGCCAAGGAGAAGATTTAGGATTGGGCCTGTGTGTTTCATGTTTACTGCCACATGGGGGAAAAATGCCCTCTCCAGTGTCTATCTTTCATTATCTTATTTAAGGTTATTTTTTTATCATAGGTTAAATCTTCTCAGCAGGTATTGTATCAGGAGATGCAATATTTAAACATGTGTTGGTATAATTTTTATGGACAAATTTTAAGCCCAGGTACCGCTGATTAAATTATAAATATTAGTTGGAGCAGTCTTCAATAAATCATTAATTTTGCAACTGCAGCATTTAAAAAAGTCATATTACTTACAGAGCTGGTCTTGAAGAAGGCAGAAAAATCATCCTCCAAGATAAGAGGAGGTCCCCGGAGACTAAGGCACCTAATGTCTACTGGCTCAGTGGTCTGGAAGATAGTGGGCAGAGTAAAGCACACAATTTTATCAGACGCATTCCAGAATTTCCCCATGATTTTTTAAAAATGTAGACAAGTCAACTAACCTTTGTTTGACGTAAAAGTTTGTTCAAAAGCTGGCCAGTGAGACCTTTTTTCTTTCTAAAGAGATCCATCAGACTTGGAGAGAAACGGTCGAGTGCTTCAAAGAAGTCCTGTCTGAGACTTTTCCCCACCATTCTATTAAACTCAAAAGAAATCTGAAACAAATCAAATCCACAGTAATGGAGAGTTCAACCTTAAGAACCTCAAAACTGAAATGCATCCACAGTTAGAAGATGACGTTTAAAGACGGTAGCAACCCCTCTAACTCCCACTAACAGTCCTAAGGGAGTTGAAGAAATTTCAGGTACCAAACTGAGTTCAGAGAGATTACTTCATTCACTAGCATTGAGTCATGTCTTAGTAATGAGTGAGTCTAGATTTTGGGTCAAATAGAAATGAAGATAAATGTTTTGTTTGTCACTGATGTTGCATTTATCAGTGCTGCCTTAAATGACAGTGAGTCATGTTTTAGCAGCACTGGGTAAGAAAACTATTTGTTGAAAGTTGTGATACTGTGTAGGCAGGAGAAATCTTGTACAGTGGTGAGTAATGTAGATCAAGTTCACAGCATTAACCCAAGGAGCTGCTGGATAGTAAATCCGAGGACAATCGAGATAATCCAGTATAGTGCATTGCGGTTTCCCTATTCATACACTAGACCAACTTTTTAAACAAATCAATAAGCACAAAAAACGAAAATGTGACAATGTATCTGCTGCAGGCTGTTATTGGCTTGTAGATAGTGATGGATTTAATTCCCTGCGACATACGCTGTGTATCCTTTGAGTCGATGAAGTGACTGATTTTCTTTCTGCATGTGTAGCAGACTTTAGCCGGTTTCGCCTCACACCGCACACAGGAGGTTGAACTGAGCACTCTTTATACTGCCTGTTTAAACCCAGTAAGCAAAATTAGCGGTAGCATGCGCATGGTGAAGCTCTCTGACATCTTCTCTTAGCTCTCTAAGCACACTGGTGGGAAGACTAGCTTCACCTTGTGCCATTACAAAAAAAATATTACAATTAAATAAATGAATAACCGTGAAATCACAAACAGTGGTCCAGACTATTAACAATTTTTCAACCTGCCTAGCTTAAATATAAAGCTTACCTTGGTATATAGCAATTGTACAGGCTGTCGGTCTGCCACGCGCATTCATATCCATGTTTGTTTATCTCTCTGTCTATCTGTCAGTGCTCTGCAGAATTTGATTCATTGAAAAAATAGTACTCTGTGCTCCTCGGTCACCATGCTTTATGTGTAAGATTTTTATTGCTGTGGTGGGCTTAAAGAAACATTGATAAAACCACTAGGTATGTTCTTCCTGAAGGCAGGGAACTACACCTTCAACAGGGCTAAGCTGATGAACGTGGGCTTTCGAGAGGCCATGAGGGAGGAGGACTGGGATTGCCTGTTCTTCCACGACGTGGACTTGATCCCTGAGGATGACCGCAACACTTACACGTGTGACGCCCACCCCAAGCATGCTGCCATTGCAATGGACAAGTTTGGCTACAAGTGAGTTTACCTGCTTTCTCTTCCTAGTGTCACACTCTGCCATGGTGGACAAAGTACATAGCTGGACCCTACATCAATGACTTTAGAGTCATTTTCGAAAAGCAGGTTTGGGCGATGAGGGTACAGGCAAATTCCTCTGGCTGAAATGTATTTATGGAATAAGGGAAACTAATTTAGGTGATGGCAACCATGGGCTGAGATTGCCAGTGCAGAACCTCGTTCTCCAACAGATAGGCAAAGCTCATCTGGCACAGGCAGTAATTGCCCCCTGCCCCCTGTATGGGAAATTCTCAGTGGAGAAATACAGTCATGGCCAACAGTTATGAGAATGACACAAGTATTGGTTTTTACAAAATTTGTTCCTTCAGTGCTTGTAAGTCTTTTTGTCAAATGTTTCTATGGTATACTGAGGTATATTACAAACATTCCATAAGTGTCAAAGTGTGTTGCTTTCAGTTATAGCATCATACCTAGATTGCAATGGCCGTTTTTGCTGTAAGGCTTCCCCATGACTCAAGTGGAAGCAATAGAAAGACTGTGTAGCAAGTTTGTGCGGCGATGCCTGGGTGTTCCCCCATCCTTCAGCTCAGTTAACCTATATAACAAGACTTCCAAGCTTCACCTGCCAGTGTCATCAGTGGATGCAGTGGGACGATGCACTGGAGCGATTGATGTCCTGGAAGGAAGTTTGGGGTA
This sequence comes from Brevimyrus niger, assembly GCA_015164015.2. Lineage (NCBI taxonomy): Eukaryota > Metazoa > Chordata > Actinopteri > Osteoglossiformes > Mormyridae > Brevimyrus > Brevimyrus niger. The sequence goes on from JAABNY020003403.1 coordinate 4,655, forward strand.
CCGACCAGGACAAGCCGTCTTTTCTCTAAGTGAGTGGTGGCTGAACTCCTAACAATCTCAAGATTTGGGACAAAGAAGAAGATCCATCCTGTAAGCAATGCAGAGCATCGTCTTGCATCTTGAACTATATCTTGACTGGATGTCCCAAAGCACTTGGAGAGGGCAGATATAGGTGGAGACATGACAAGGTCCTTATAGTGATTGCCAAGTGGACGGAGTGGCAGAGGGTCAAGGCCAGTAAATGTCAGGCTTCACCACCCAGAGCTGTCAAGTTTTGCAGGGAAGAAGACAAGATGCCAAAGGCAAATACAGCTACCAAGAATGTGTGTTCCATCCTATTGCAGGCCTCTGAACAGGTGAAAGGTGAACCTGCAAAAGAAACTTGTCTTTCCAGAAGCCATTAAGAAAAAAATGCTCTTCTTATTTTATCCTGATCATTTTGTGTTTAAATTCTAAAAAAAAAAAATATTTAGGTGTATTTTTGGGGGGCCGGGAACCAATTGATTGATCCATTATTTCTTACGGGAAAAATCCGATCAGAACTCAAACTTTTTAGGATTCAATTCAGAGTCCGGAACAGATTAAGTACGAGAACCGAAGTAACACTGTACCAAGACATGGTTGACGAGGCTCTTGCCAAGGGTTGGTATGCAGTTCAATCTCTTATAGAAGTTGGCTGCCATGGTTTCCCAACAATATTAATATGATACTTCCTACAGAAGATTGGCATGGAACCCAAATAAATAAAGAGGGCCATTGGGGAGCAGAGACCACCTCAGGATGGTTATGGCTGATGAGAGACCACAAGTGGAGCCCTTTAAATAAGTAACATTAGCTATTCCGCTCCAACCAGTCAGGGTCCACAAGGTATGCGGCCAGGTTTAGTCTTAGCACAGGGAGCAATACACCCCAGCCATGCAGGAAGCAGCAGGAAGACGTCCCTGATTGTTGCCCCATCATCCTGAGGTGTTCTGGAATAAAAGGGATGAAATGCCAAGGAAGGATGGCTTCCAGCTGATGACCCTGTAACTGGTTCTCAAGGATCCTCAGATCATCTTGCCACCAAGGAGTCCCAAGAGAGGGAGGACTTTGCTACACCTCAAGTGGCTCTTGCAGATTTCTGCTTGTAGCAATGCATCTTTGATATTTAATTTACTTTTTATTTAAAATGACATTAAGTTCATGCAAAGAGTCTATATTTGTGTTGGCACTTCTTTTCAAGTCCTCTGCAACTCACCCTGGCATTCTGTTAATTTACTCCTGGGCCAAATCCTGACTGATAGCAACCCATTCTTGCACCCAAGCATAATTGCTTGGAGTTTGTCAAAATTGGTGGGTTTTTGTTTGTCCACCCACCTCTTGAGGATTGACCACAAGTTCTCAATGGGATTAAGGTCTGCAGAGTTTCCTGGTCATGGACCCAAAATGTCAATGTTTTGTTCCCCAAGCCACTTAGTTATCACTTTTGCTTTATGGAATCGTGCTCCATCATGCTGGAAAAGGCATTGTTCATCAACAAATTGTTCTTGGATGGTTGGGAGAAGTTGCTCTCGGAGGATGTTTTGGTACCATTCTTATTCATGGCTGTGTTCTTACACAAAATTGTGACTGAGTCTTCTTCGTTGGCTTGAGAAACAACCCCACACATGCATAGTCTCAGGATGCTTTACTGTTGTCATGACACAGGACTGATGGTAGCACTCTCATTTTCTTCTCCGGATAATCTTTTTCTGGATGCCTCAAACAATCGAAAAGGGAATTCATCAAAGAAAATTACCAGGCATGGTCATGCTGGTTCCTCCCAGTGAGATCTGAGAGGAAATCGGCTAGTGATAGGTCGTGGTCAAAGGAGTCATGGTACCCTGCCAGTCACAGGAAAGCCAATACCTGCTTCTTTAGACATGGAAGGAGGGAATACCCCAATCAATGAGGAACCTCAGGAGTTTTAGGTGGCACCCACTGCCAGACTGGAATCCAGAGCCCTGCCTAGACAATAAAAGTGCTCTACTCTCAGTGTAGACAATGGCAGCATCAAGGTAGGCCACTGCATATTTAGTGAGGGCAAAGCTTCATGTCCAAAAGTCTCTAGAAGGTGGTGGACTCTCAATGGACCTGAAAAGGGATGGCACGTATTGATAGTGGCTGCTTGGCCAATAAGCACAGACTAGTTCACTCAGGAAGTAGTAGACCATTACGGCTAGTTATCTAGGTTGTCTCTTAGCAGTGCTAAAGAAAACGTGTTTTTTTTACCCCGTCCTTTCTTCCCAGCATGGGTGCCATAATTAGCATTGAGGCAATTAGAAGGTTCCATCTGCTCCCAATTAGCATTCCTCACTGGTGGTTTCCATGCCAACCATTAGGAAGCGGTTGCTACTCTCCACATGTGTGGTGAAGATCAGCCCCTGTTGGCATGTGGTGGGTTCCCAGGGGTCATTGCATCACGTATGCAGTGGCCCCCAAAGCTTTCAGACCCCTCCCATCAACATAATTGTATTTTAATACTGAAGTAATATAAACTGATTTGTTCATTTGTATTTTACTTATTTACTTGTACCTGACACTTTTATTGAAAGTGACTTGTAGCAGAGACAAGGATTATAATTAATGTGTGCTCCCTGGAATGCAAGCCCACTACTTCTACCTTGTTAGTGCAAAGCTCTACTTGTTAAGCTACAGGAGCAGACACACTGCATTTTTGTTTTACTACCAACTAATAAATTTCTTTCAGCCACATAAATGAGGAAGGAGATTTGCACTGATTAATATGATCCCTGACAAACTAGCTGTCAGACGCAAATGACTCATCGTCATCCCACTCTGTTTCCTAATTTGCACTAGTTTACACATCACTACTCCAAGCATTGCGTATTCTCAATCTATAGGCTGGTTATTTACATTGTGATTCTGTCCCAGAAAGTAGCATAAAGGTTTGTTTTCTTTGTTGGCACAGGCATCTCTTGCTCTATTTATCATTCCTGTACTTTCTCCCTTCTCAGGCTTCCGTATAAGATGTATTTTGGCGGTGTGTCTGCTCTGACCCCTCTGCAATACCTCAAGATGAATGGTTTCCCTAACAACTACTGGGGATGGGGGGGTGAGGATGATGATATCGGGATCCGGTAGGAAAATCTGCTAATTGCTTATTTTCCTTTAAACTTCAATTTGTTTTCAATCTGTCATGACTGGAATTCCTTACATGCACTCATGAAGTATGCAAGGACTCACGAAGCAGTAAATAATGGTCTGATCCCCACTCTCTCTCTCTGTCTCCCACCTCATACTAAACAGAGTGTCCCTGGGTGGGATGCTCATCACTCGGCCATCTCTGAATGTGGGCCGCTACAAAATGATCAAACACAAGCTGGATAAGGGCAATGAGGTGAATCCACGAAGGTATGGCACATCTTTGCCTACAGGTATTTCATGCAAGCTGCAGCAGATTTTCTCATTTAGTAGTACCCTTGACTAACTGAGAACCAACCGGGAGAGTAGTAGAACTGCAAATATAGGTTGCCTTTAAGGAATTTTCCATTGCTGCAGATGGATGCTTTAAAAATATCTTTTTCGGGGGTGGGCAATCTCATCCGCAAAGGGCCGGTGTGTATGCAGGTTTTTGGGATAGCCTTTAGGTTAGCTGTTCAAACCCAGGTGTGAGGACTTTTCAGCCAATCAGTTTTCTAATTAGTGATCTAATTAGTGAGTTGCAGTGAAAACCCCCATACACCCCGGCCCTTTGCGGATAAGATTGCCCATCCCTGATCTTTGCATTAAAAAATTGCTATGACAATGTGCTTGAAATTTTAACCACTGCATCTGTTCATGCGCGACCCTGTTAAGGTTCAACATGCTTGCAAAGACCAGGCACACCTGGAAGGAGGATGGCATGAACACTGTGGAGTACGAGGTGTTATCTCGGGAGTACCTGCCGCTCTACACCAACATTACTGTCAACATTGGCACCGAAAAGGGTCTCCTCAGTCTTCCTCCAAAGACCCAAAAGGCTCCTCCTTTGAAAGGAATACCGAAGAAAGCTAAAAACTCACTGCCAGATACTGAGCACCATCCGCTCTCCTAGAGTGAGATGGAGACAGGTTTCCTCCCCATAGAATATAAACACAATTTCAGTGACAGATGGGTCTTAAAGGGATTTTTCTTCTATTTGTTTTAATCTCTCCAAAATCGCAATATCCCTTATCTATATCATGGCTCAGGCATTGTCACCCAGCATGATGATTTCTGTGACCATGTGCATGCTTAAATGGGCACTGTACACCCCTCCAATGCTCATTCTGCATTATAAGGGCAGCCATGGAGTCCACATATTTTCTAAACTTAGTTATGCAGTGGAAATAAATGAAGGAATATGAAGTCTTGAAGTGGGATCATGCCCTAAACCTGTCCGTCAGTCCACAGAGATAAACCAATTGCCATATTGCGTTTATCTTTCTTAAACAGACCAGGTAAACTAGCATCCGTTTGAGAACTATGCACATCAGTGTCTTAAATGTGTATATGAATGTGTTACTACTATTGTCACATTTTCTTGTGATTATCCGATTGAGTCCAAAACTGGACATCTAAGAATGAAGAATGTAATGTGTATGAGCCTTGCTCATTCTAAATCCATTCTGTGCCTGTTTGCCGAGTCTCTCTGTAACTCTAAGTGTGCTTCGGCACCCAGCATCTCCGGTCATTCCCATGCCTCTGTCTGCTGCCTCTATGAAGGGGTCCTCACTTTTATTAGCTGGAGGCTGAATTATTTAATTCCACAGAGAGTGTGGGATGAAAACCGAAACCCTATTGGTAGCATTAAGTTCCAGTCAGAGTGAAATGTGAGCCTCAGGGACAGGAGCTTCAGGCAGGCAGCAGGCATTGTGAAGACCATTTCCCATATCCTATGAGGTATTTGAGGTTCCTCTTAATGAAGCCAAAGATAATCATGACACAGCTGATTGCAAACATGTCGACATGAGTGTGGAAGTGGAGAATCTAAATAAGCAGCGATGTGGTGACCTCACATCTCCCAGTATGGTGTGCTTGACTTCTGGGTCCGTGTGGGGTTTTGCTTGTTGTCCCTGCATTTGCACACATTTTTATCTGGTACTCTGGTTTCCACTTTGGTGAATTGGTGTCTCTAAATTGCCAGTAGCGTGTCTGTCTGTGTCTGGTTTGTTTGTCACCTGCCTCATGTCCTGTGCTTCCTTGGATATGCCGCACGCTCACTGTGACCTCATCTGAAAAATGCTAAAAACTGAGATGTCCACTGATGACATTACTCCATGTGTCCAGAGTAAACTCAGTTATTTTGGAACACAAACCTTGAAAACTGAAGAATTTTTTTAATTCTCTAATATTTTGGTTGCTGTTTTCCATTATGCATAACTGTGCATGAAGATGTGGCTTCTTGTGGTGACTATTGCTTTCCCTAGTGAAATAGGATATTCTCTGTGGTTAGAACTGGACCACTGCAGAACTCTGAGACGTGCGTAGGTTTTCAAATTAGCAGGGCAACTGATTCATTAAACAGTTCAGAGTGGCCTTAAAACTTTGATTAATAAACAAATGGATACAAACATATGCAGGCATCTGTGTTTTTATTGTTATCTGGGAATGTATGTGTTGATGGTGAGTAAAGGTAACCCCTCACCTAAAAAAAAGAAGAAAACTTTGTCCTTTGTCACACTGAGATGTTGCCGGTTCAGACTAGATCCCAGAGCATCTCTATGGTTTATTGTGTTTATTGTAGGCTGAGTAGAAATGAGTATAAAGGTACAGTGGTACCTCGGTTCTCGAACTTAATCCATTCCGGACTCTGGATTGAATCCTAAAAAGTTCCAATTCTAATAGAATTTTTCCCATAAGAAATAATGGAAAACCAGTTAATTGGTTCCTGGCCCCGCAAAAGTACACCTAAATATTTTTTTTAGTATTTAAACACAAAATGATCAGGATAAAACATTTTTTTCTTAATGGCTTCCAAAGCGATAAAGATCTTATCCCAACATTACCCAGTGCCACGCCCCTTCGTTAACCTCGTATGGGATCCCCATGTTTCCCCCGCGTTTCAGTTTGTTTTCCCAGTTCGTTCATTGGGTGTGTTAGATTTGCTTACAGCGCTGGCTTAAAGCAACACATTCTAATCCTGAAGCATTGCATTGCGACCTCTTACCCAGCTACACAAACTGGAACCGCCTCCGTGACAACGCACCTTTGTCCTTATTGGCTGAAGAGTTTAGTTACACGCATGATGTTTGTATCCCAGGCAGTTGCGATGCGTAATCTGCTATTTCTCCCAAATATCACGTAAAGCAGTGAGAACTGGTTTGCAGTTAATTTTCCTGGTAAAATAAAGTTTAAATAAATTACATAAATGCTCTAATAGGTATTGTTAGTTACTATACTGTTGCGCTGCTTTATTTGGTTAATCGTCCAGTCTGTAAAGAAGGCATTCAAGTAAGAATTGCATTGTAGTATGACTCATTTCCTGGGGCATACAATTTATATTAGGTCAGCATTCACGGTTCGACTTCTGATATTCAGATTGAGTTCTAGGTCAAACTGGTTTGTTCGACTTTCAAGAAATTCGAGTTCTAGTGAGTTCAAGAACCGAGGTACCACTATATTATGTGAATAGCACGGTATGGTATGTTGTGCGTTCTTAAAGAATAATTACAACTTTGAGTATCATCAGTACTGCTATCTTGTAACATGTGGAACAAAAGGATTTGACTTGTGCATCATACCTTTTGTATATTTGCAGGATGGGTCAATATATAAACATTTTGTGCCTTATAAAAATTCTGTTTCACATATACATGTACCCCACTCACTCTTTAGGTGTTTTTTTTCTTTTCCATTAAACATACAGTACAGGTGCCTTCTGCATGCATGTGGCATGTCTCATTCAATGATGTGGCAAGCATATGGTACAATTAAAATAAACCACTTGATTCCAAATTACGTGTTGAAAAACAGCATGTAAGGGTTCATTATAACTGACATTGATAGGGAGGATTTTTTTGGCCCAGAGCATGTTTGAAGACGTCTTTGCAAGTATAGTTTACATTGTTTCTTTTTTCAGAGCCATTAAATTCTGCATTCACTTGTGTTTCCAATCCTTTGTTGAATTATTTTCTAACTGACGAGCTATAATTCCTATCTTATTATTTTATGTTACTTTGTGGAATTCATAGTTGACTCAATATTGGCATGTGGCTCAGTAGGCTAAGTCTGTGTGCGTATAATTGCAAGGTTGGTGGTTCAAACCCAGCCTTAGCATGTCTGCAGCTCCTTGAGCAAGGCCCTTAAACCCCAGCTCCCTGGGCGCCCCAACAAGTGGCTGCCCTTCGCAGACAGCTTGTTCTACAAAAGAACAAGTTGAGGGAGGCATAAGAATTTCCCCATAAGGGACAATAAAGGTCAATTATATTCAGTAAAAGAGCCCAAACCCCACTGTTTTATTTATCTGCCTGTATGTTTCTATGTATGTATACATACACACACAAACTCTTGGCATGAGGTTCTTTTGTTCAAAGGTAATTTTCAGTGTGTATCACATATGCCATCTCACTTTGTAGCCAAACTGTTCCTTCTTTGACTCCTCTGTCCAGAGCAGGGGTGAGAACCCCATCGAGACACAATCCAAAAATACAATGAGAAAGTGGGTATATGGTAGGTGTGTTTTGGAGGTAGAGAACATGGCTAAGCCTGGGCAAGGGGTGATGGTCTCCAGCATGCCCTTACATATACCTTGTTTCATCTGGGAGCTTGAAATTTTGTCTAGAAATACTTACCAATGCTGCTATTAAGCACACCTAACCCTGTGCCTCCTGTAACAAATATTGTTGTGGCCCTTGATCATAGGGCCAAAATTGGACAAACTTTTCAAATCTTGCATGGTGATTGCCTCTAATTTGTTCACTGAAAGGAAGCCCTGGCTGCCTCAAGGACAGGATTGGCTACTTTTAAAGCAAAAAGAAGCCCATCAGGATAGAGTAGGGGTGTTTGGTGGGAGAGTTTTGCTGGGGAACTTGGTTGTGACATTTTTGTTCAGTTTAGATTTTGTTGTAGATTTTTGGCTTGGATTTTATTTCCGAATTAGGATTTCAGTTTACGTTCAGCCAAACTATTTTAGCCTAAATCCTGATTGTTTGGTCAAAAGAAGTTTTACACTCAGTTTAAGTCCCAAAACAAAACCAACACTTTGTTTCAGTATCTCAATCCGTCTGGGGCCCTTCATGAAGATACGGTGTTCTTACCTTGTTAAACAAAATCTGTGTTCTTCCAGACAACCCTAGTGGTGCCATATGAAAAATAACCAGTCAGTCTATGTCTAAGGTCACATGTGGAGAACATTGGATACAAGTAAGGAAGATATGCATCACCGTTGCATGTGTGGTTCTTCACATGCTGGTCATATTCTGGGACAAGCTCCGTCTCCTTTTGCACTCTGACCACAGGCTGGGACATGTCATCTCTTTTTAGACTTCTGCAATAATGAAATGCTGCACATAATCAGTTTATTAGAAATAAATTATGGAAAACCAATAATTGGTTCCCGGGCCCAAAAAAATTACACCTAATTTTTTTTTTCAGCATTTAAACATAAAAAGGACCAGGTAAAACAAGAAAAGCATATACTGTACTAAACATATCTAAGGATATTTATCAAAAAAGTAATTTGTAAAGTAAGAAAACAAATGTCCCCAAACAATGGGTCCTGCCCCGATTGTCCGCCCTTCCGTGTGTCATGCCCCCTCGTTAACCCCCTGTGTGATCAGCTGTTTCTAGGTGTTTTCATTAGCCCTTATTTCGTCCATGTTTCAGTTTGTTTCCCCAGTCTGGTCATTGTATTGTCCGTCTGTATTTTGCCTTCCTTACCTGTATTTAAACCCTGTATTCCCTGATACCCTGATGTCTGCGCCTTTGTCTCCATTCTGTCCCCGCTCGGCACAACAATATTATTATGATGAAACATATTAATGTTTTATTAATAATATTAAAAATAATGAATAAATCTTTATTTTGAAATGTATTTCAGAATCAGAATGTGCTTTATTGCCATGTATGTTTCCACATACTAGGAATTTGTTATAGGGACATAAGCTCCACAGTACAATAGAATGACAGTGACAGGACCAGACACGAAAAAAGACGTAATAAAAAGAACAACATAC
>JAABNY020003404.1:0-13826 GCA_015164015.2 Brevimyrus niger
GAAGGTCACGGTCTGATGAGGCTAACAGAACCACATCATCTGCAAAAAGCAGAGACCTAATCCTGAGGTCACCAAACCGGACACCCTCAGCACCCTGGCTGTGCCTAGAAATTCTGTCCATAAAAGAATATGAACAGAATTGGTGATAAAGGGCAGCCCTGGCGGAGTCCAACCCTCACCAGGAACGAGTCCAACTTACTGCCGGCAATGCAAAACCAAGCCCTGACACTGATTGTACAGGGACCGAACAGCCCTTATAAGGCTGGCTGGCACCCCATACTCCCGGAGCACTCCCCACAGGACTCCCTGAGGGACACGGTCAAATGCTTTCTCCAAGTCCACAAAGCACATTTAGACTGGTTGGGCAAACTCCCACGCACCCTAAAGGACCCTGCCGAAAATATAGAGCTGGTCCACTGTTCCATGGCCGGGGCAAAAACCACACTGCACCTCCTGAATCCGAGGTTTGACTATTTAACGGACCCTCCTCTCCAGCACCCCCGAATAGATCTTACCAGGGAGGCTGAGGAGTGTGATTCCCCTTCTTGAAGAGGGGGGCCACCACCCTGGTCTGCCAATCCAGAGCAGTGTCGCAGATGCGTGTCAACCAAGACACACAACATCCAGAGCTTTGAGAAACTCCAGGTGGATCTCATCCACCCCCGGGGCCCAGCTTTTTAACCACCTCAGTGACCTCTGCTCTAGAGATAGGCGAGCCCACCCCCAAGTAACCAGACCCTGCTTCCTCATTGGAAGGCATGTCGGTGGGATTGAGGAGGTATTCGAAGTATTACTTCCACCGACCCACAACATCCCGAGCTGTTATCAGTACACCATCCCCATCATAAACAGTGTTTATGCTGCACCGCTTTCCCTCCATGAGACGCCAGATGGACTAGAATCACCTCGAAGCTGTCTGCAAGTCGTCCTCCAGGGCCTCACTAAACTCCTCCCATACCCGAGTTTTTGCCTCAGTGATTAACAAAGCCACGTTCGGCTTGGCCCGCCGGTACTCAACAGCTACTTCCAGAGTCCCACAGGCTAAAAAGGCCTGATAGGACTCCTTCTTCAGCTTGACGGCATCCCTCACTGCCAGTGTCCACCAGCGGTTTCTGGGATTGCCGCCGCAACAAGCACCGACCACCTTATGGCAACAGCTCCGGTCAGCCACCTCAACAATCGAGGCGCGGAACATGGCCCATTCGGACTCGATGTTCCCTGCCTCCCCCAGGACATGGGCGAAGTTCTGCCGAAGGTAGGAGTTGAAAGTCACCCTGATAGAGGATTCTGTCAGACGTTCCCAGCAGACCCGCATTATACACTTGGGTCTCCCACATCTGACCGGCATCCTCCCCCACCAGCGGAGCCAACTCACCACCAGGTGGTTGACAGCTTTGCTCCTCTCCTCGCCCGAGTGTCCAATACATGCGGCCGCAAGTTCGATGACATGACCACAAAGTCGATCATCGAACTGCGGCCTAGGGTGTCCTCGTGCCAAGTGCACATATGAGCACCCTCATGCTTGAACATGGTGTTCATTATGGACAGGCACAGAAATCCAATAACAAAACATCACTCGGGTTCAGATCAGGGGTGCCGTTCCTCGCAATCATGCCCCTCCAGGTTTCACTGTCATTGCTCATGTGAGCATTGAAGTCCCCCAGCAGAACAAGAGAGTCCCCGGGAGGAGCGCTCTCCAACACCCCTTCCAAGGACTCCAAAAAAGGTGCTTATACTGAACTGCCATTTGGCACATAAGCGCAAGCAAGAGTCAGGACCCATCCCCCCCACCTGAAGGCCACCCTCTTGTCCACTGTGGTAAACCCTAATGTATAGTTGCCCAGCCAGGGAGCAATAAGTATGCCCACCCCAGCTCGGCGCCTCTCCCCGTGAGCAACTCCAGAGTGGAAGAGGGTCCAACCCCCTCCAAGGAGGTTCCAGAGCTCAGGCCTTGCATCAAGGTGAGCCCGACTACATCGGAACTTCTCAGCCTCACTGCACCAGCTCAGGCTCCTTTCGCACCAGAGAGGCGGCATTCCATGTCCCCAGAGCTAGCTTCTGCAGCCGAGGATCAGATCACCAAGGTCCCTGCAGGCCTGGCCACCAGGCGCTTACCATCAAGCCCCACCCCCAGGCCTGGCTCCGGGGGGGGCGGTGACCCGGGCAAGGGACTCCAAATAAATCTTTATTTATTGTTCGTTACTATAATGTTACGCTGCTTTATTTGGTTAATCGTCCAGTCTGTGATGAAGGCATTCAAGTAAGAACTGCATTGCAGTATGACTAATTTTCTGGCACGTACAATTTCTATTAGGTCAGTGTTCAACTTCTGATATTCAGATCGAATTCTAGGTCAGACTGGTTTGTTCGACTTTCAAGAAATTCTAGGTCCAGTGAGTTCAAGAACTGAGGTACCACTGTACTATTTACAAAAGAAGCAGTCAGCTGGTATGCCGTATATAATGGAGTGGCCGCACAGTCACTGTATCTTAGCTCTATTGAGCTGTCATGGGAGGAGGTTGAAGAAATGGTACACTCTGTTCTGCCAGTGTCAAGAGAAGAAAGAGACTAGAGATGGGTGATCCACATTTTTTCAGTTCCGATCCAATTCCGATACACAACTGCCGATACCGATTCCGATTTTCTCAAGCTAGTTAATACAGATGGAAAACATAACAAAAAAAAATTAAAAAATAATTAGGCTACTTCATGTAAAGTATTCAAACGTAATACAACAGCAGAATCACAAATTAGCAACAAAATAACAAAGTCATAATAACATAAACTTTACTGCAGCTTACTCCTAACACAATTAGTAGGCTACAATCTCTTTAGCCTAATATACAGTAACATGGCAACACAACACAGTTTACGAGACTGCAGCAAGGGAGAAACTAAAATGTGCTTTCTTTCTATAACTAACGGAAACGAGTTAAATATAGGGAACTTACTTTATATCAAGTTACACACATGGGGAATTAAGGAAGACTTCACAACTAAATAAACTAAATCTTCAGATACCAGCACATCTGGGTTGTTTCACCTCTCGTGGAGAGATCGCGTTACCTGTTTTAGTTGGTACAAATACATTACATATACATATATTAACATTGCTAACATAGACAAAGGCTGTTGTCTGAAACTGCGTTTTTGCACTGTTCTATTCTATACTGAACCACTGAACCACACGCCTCCCCTAACATGCAAATAATGGCAAACAGACAAGGTACAAATACTATACACATGGTGCAAGCAAAGTAACCATACTGCAGCAGATTTAAAAAAAGCACATAGTGTACAAATGGGTGTAAAATCTTGAGGATCAGAATGTGAGACTAAACGTGGATATTTAAAGATGAGAATAATAATCATCTGCGAATAAGTTGCGTGCAGTTAGAACACAAGGCTCCGGATTGTATTATAACAGGAGAGGATGCTTCCTGGCATGTTATGGCTATGGATGGAGAGTGTTAGGTCTGGAGAAAGTGTGATGCACGTCACCAGTTGTCTGATGGCTTCGGGCAGCGATAACCCCCAGTAGCATTTTTAGCACAGCATGGTGGAAGGAGCCGGTGGCTAAATGCTCCGTTATAGACGCCACAGAAGTGGAACGTGCAGACTTGTTCAAAATATTGCTAACATCCTCTGCTCTGCTTCTGGTATTAATTAGTGCAAGAGAGGTTTCGCGACCTTACTATACAGAAGAGACATTAATAATCTAACGTTTTTATGATTCGTAATAGTTGAATTATGGTTGGCAAGAAGTTATCACACGCTATAATTGCAGATATAGAATACTTATGACAGAATATAAAAATAATTTAAAAGAAACTACATTGTATTATACGGTGGCCGAGAAGGGCAAAACAAATTAGCATTGCATAAAACAAATTAACATTTCATTAAATGAAGTAACATTCGTACGTAAAGCAATCTGGGAAACAACCTTTACGAAAATTAACCATGGTTTTACTATAATTAAATAACCGTGGTTGACAATGGTTTGCCGTTTTTCATGTTTTTTTTTTGTAACTATGGAAACCATGACTATGGTTTTATCATGGTTTTGCTACAGTTAAACTCTATAGTATAATCTTGGTCATAAACCATGGTTTTTGTTTTACCATGGTAGTACTATGGGTAGTACCAAAGTACCATGAGGTACCATATAGTAAAACTATGGTTACTGCATAAAAACCATAGGAAACCAAGGGAAAGGGGTGTGCAACAATCACAAATGCTAAACCACCATGTAATTACAGCAATTAGCTATTAACATGATTTTGCAGAAATCACGAAATGGTTTGAAGCACAAAAAAATGGTGTCCATCGCTGTCTGTGTACTGGACATAACAATTTTCATTACAAATGCCCCACCTTACTTTCGTTGAAATTTATAAAAGTCAGAAAACTGAATATCGAATATGAGACTAACTTAACTGCAGTGACGTTTCATAAGAACATAAGAAATTTACAAACGAGAGGAGCACATTCAGCCCATCAACCTCACTTGAAAACACTAAAACGAGCCAGTTGGCTGTAACAATTCCCATAAAACGGAGAAAACATCAGGGACAGGAGGAACAAAGGGACGAGGGAAAAGGCAGGGGAGACCACACAGGCAGGGACGGAGGGCAAAAGGGAGCCCAAAGGAGCCAAAGTGGGCAACAGGCAGCGGCCGGTGGGGCCGCAGGTGGGAAAGAGACCGAAGTCGGAGGGAACCTCTCAGGGGTCGAGGGAAAGGGACGAGGGAGAGCCGGAGGGGACAAGGAGGGAGCTGGAGGGATCACCGGCGGAGGCAGGTAGGAAGGGGAAGCCAAAGTAGGCAGAGGGGAAGCCGAAGGCAGCCGACACGGAGCCGGAGGAGAGGCCGAGGTCTGGCACCGAGGATCCGGGGGAGGACCCGGAGGCGACTGCCGACCCGATGGCGCAGGACCCGCAGGCATCCACCGAGCTACAACCAGGGGCCGAACGGGCGAGCCAGGGGGCGGGACCCGGGCCCGACGCATATGTCCCGTCCCCTGGGACAGTGACAGGTGGGGTCCTGAGGGGTGTTTGTCCCGGCGGGGCAAGGGAGAAGGAGTCCATAGGGTGGTCCCCAAGGGGTCCCATTCAAGCTCCTCCTCCAAGTCGATGATGCCTTCCTTGGGGACAAGGGTCACGGGTGTAGGAGTCACAGGGCAATAAGAGGTAGTTGGCGTAGCCGGAGCCGCGGGCATGGCTGCAGGCAGCGCGGCTGGAGCCGTGGGCGAGCAGGGCTGGATAGGCAAGACAGACTGGCCGGGCAGGACAGGAGAGCAGGGCAGGACAGGCGAGATGAGCAGGTCAGGCGAGATGGGCGAGACGGGCAGGGGGTGCTGTGGCAGGCACTTCGGGCATGCAGCTAGCAGGGGGCGAGCGGCGGCGTCCTTTACTGCAGGCGGGGCCATGGGCAGAGTGGAGACGGAGGCAGCAGGCAACCCCATAACAGGTGGGTCCGGAACACAGGGAAGGTCAGGCACTGCCCTTTTAAGGGCTTTTGGCACCCACGGAATTGTGTCCCTCACCATGCAAATCCCCTTTCTGGCCGAACAAAAATAAAAGTAAGCCTCCAGTGGAGGCGGCTTCTCTTCAGCGGGGCAGATCGGGTGGGCGGCCGCAGTGTCTTCCCAGGTGGGGAAAAGTGAGCACGCTCCCAGGAAGAGCATCTGGGCTGGCTCTCTTTCTTCCCCTGTGCCTCTTCCTATTAGGAAAAGCAGGGCCCTCTAGGACCCAGGGCAGGTCCTTAACCTGGGTGCGTTGCCCAAGCCGTTCCGCGGAGCTGGGGAGCTGAGCGGCCGAAGCCACGTTAAGCTCAGTCTTGCGCTGTGGATGGGGCAGTCCTTCTCAAGACCAGAATGGGGGCAGGTGGTGAGTCGGGGGGCGGTTCCCAGGCAGCATACCCCATGTAGGGTAGCCAAAAGGCCGCTCTCTTCCTCAGCAGCCACAGGTTTTCACACACCTTTACTGGCCGCTGTTCCTCACCGATCCAGTACCTCCTGGTTAAGATCGCCCAACAGCGGTTCACCAGCCGGTGGGCTACGGGGTTCGGGTGGAACTCTTGAGCAGGTTCGTCCACCAGATCACCTCTTCCCCCATGGGGAGATCCTCCCCAGTAGTGCTGAGCTTGGTCGAGAGATCAGTCATTCTGTCATGGTACGCGGCGCAGGTGAGTGGGGAATCAGGCGGGAAGAGCCGGACTGACGGGTATACGAGGTTTTTAATTTAGATGAGCAGGCGGACATTCACACACGATTACAACAATACAATGATGAACTCGGACACAGACTAAATACATAAGACAGGCTAAACTGAACAAGCAGCAGGTGAATACAATCGGGAATTAACGGGAGGTAATGAGGGGTGTGGCACACACGAGGAACGGACAAGGCTAAGCGTGATACTCTGTTTACTTCATTCGGCGAAACTCTTACCTAACTCTTACTGTACCTATAACCTTTTCCTGTGATTCTCCGCTTGTAAATTTTTTGGCAGTGATTGGCAAAATGTTTCACTTTTACTAGACATGTTTTCACTTTTCTAAATTGGTTACTTGAGGTGTACTCTTTATTAAACATTTTATTGTATTGCGTCACAAAGTCAAGGCTGACAGGGGAAGTTTGTGGAAGTGAGAGAGAGTGAGAGAGAGAGGAAGAGAAAGAGGAGAGAGACAGTAAGAAGTAGAAAAAATAAATAAGTAATTAAAAACGGGGGGTGGAGGGGGGAGAAAAAGAGAGGGATAGAGAAATAATACATAACAAAAAGAGCAAAAGTAACACAAGTAAAATGGGAAAGAGCTGTGCTGCGATTGATTGCCAAAAACTAAATAAGTAAGTATAGGATGTGGATCAGTCACGCATGGCCGACACCCAATCCGTCAAATAGGTTTGGATCAGCACCGATACTAATTAAATATCTGTATCGGTGCATCTCTAGATGGGACAGCGTGTTATTTAACACAAGCGATTTGATCAAACACCTAAAAATACATCATATTGCAGAGTACGCAGAGATTGCTAATGTTAACAGAGAAAGACCATGATGACAAAGAGAAAATGTCTAAGGACAGTGAAGATAACTGAGGCTCTTACTCAGTACACTGCTCTCAATGAACAGCCATAATCAGTTGTTGATTATGTGCAGGGTTCCAGACTGCGACCTGAATGGTCACATACTGTATGCCACTTTTTATTGAGATGTGTGGTTTTAAATTTCACCTAGTTACATTTGTGCCAATATTTGATAGTCATTAGGATGTTTTGCTCCTGCACAGGTACTGCATTATCAAATAGTGATTGAAAGCTTCTTTTTTTCTTCCCCATTTCTGCGTGTCTTTTTTTGGTGAACATATGCATGCACACAGTGTGCCGGTTCGCACTGTCGCCTCACACATCTGGGACCTGGATTTTTGTCTCTGCCAGGAAGGTTTCTTCATTAGCCAGAAAATAAAAATGAAAGGATTGGCCAATAGGATTATCACTTACCTGTCTGTCAAATATAAAATATGTTGGGGATATTGTTTTGTCATTAATATTTAAGTCACTTTTTGTATCTTTTATTTATTTTGTTCTCCCTGTGTCATTGTGGGGTTTTCTCTGGGTGCTCCAGTGTCCCCCCACCCGTCCAAAAATATGCTGAGGCTGAGTTTAGAAATTCCCCATAGATGTTAGTGTGTCCTGTGATGGGCTGGTGCCCCATCCTGGGTTGGTTTCTCCCTTGAGCCTCTAGGCTCTGGACCCATGTAACCCTGAATAGGACAATTGGTTTCAGAATATCAAGCAGGTCAAGTCCAATGAATAGCTTGTTCAAAGTACAAGGTAAGTGGTGAACTGCCAAACATAAAGGTAAGTAAAACTTAAAGGTGAGGTTACCCAAAACAGGCAAATAATGTACATTTCAGAATTATACAAAAAGGCCTTTTCAGGGAACAAAAATGGGTTAACAACCTGAAGCTATTCTACAGTAATAATGGTTTATTAAGCCTTGAAAGTTGGTGCTACCAATTCCCAACGTGTCCCAACCTACCCTGATCACTTACAACCCCCTCTGTCTACATACTGTATAAGTAGCGTACCATACCGTCGTGAGCATTATTTGAACAGTATTGTACTGCAGAAAGTAGTATGTTGCTATAAAAATTGACAGAAGAGTGAAATCAAAGCAACCTACAAGTGCCACACATTTATGTGAACTTCTGCAACACAGTTGGGAAGAACTTCCTGAAGAATATTTAATTTCTATTGTTGAAAGAATGCCACAAGTGTGTGTGGCTGTTATATCTGCCAATGTTGGCTACTTTGACAACTTAGAATACATTTTGGTTTATACATGGATTTCATGATTTCTTTTTAAATTTAAATTGTTTGTTTGTTCTATACTTTCATTTGAGTACAATGAGATATTGAACTGGTTGAACTTTCAAAAACTGAGAAAATGGGGTGTTTGGGAAAGTAATGTACTGTATGTGTACTGATGATAAAAATGTGTGAAACAGAAGTTAAGCTTCCAGGTGGAGTTAATATGAATCTGCAAATGGTGAAAGGTCACGTGATTGTATCACAATGATTTTAATGTCAGATCAATAGGACACCAGAGTTGGAAGTATGAGCACACTGCAGGTCCCATGTCAATAGGGTGTGGCACCCCGCCCAAGCCTGGATACCTGCAGTAACACGTTGCAGAAGGGAGTTGTACAGCCATTGTATCCTATCCTGCGGCAAGTCAGCCCACAGCTGTTGTAACTGGCTCTTGAGATCATGCAGATTGGCACTGGGTCCAAGCTGATTCCATACATGTTCGATTGGGGAAATATCGGGAGACCTCCCATGGAAGGACCTCAATATGATGCAGGCAGTCCCTAGACGCACATGCCATGTTTTCTTTTTGAAAGACTGTACAAGGGTGCTGTCTCAAGAAGGGTAAGACATGTGGATGCAGGATGTCACTGATGTAGTGCTGTCCTGTTAGGGTCTCCTGAATCACTACCAGAGATGATCTGAAGTCATATCCTATGGCTCTGCACACCTTGATGCCAAGAGTAATGCCAGTATGTCTCTCCACAACGTTGGCAGGATTGGTCCTCTCCCCTCAGCACCGCCACATGCGCACACAATGGTCATCAGTGATAATGCAGAATTGAGATTCAATACTTTGTTAAAGTGCAGTCATAACATGGTATGACACCATGTATCATTAGTCCATGCCTCCTGGTTACAGCACCACTCCAAGCACAGACAACTCTGCACTGGTGTTAATAGCACAGGGAGTTGTTATTGACACAGGGAGTTGTACAGAGTCCAATGCCTGTGTCTGGATGGCAGGTGCAGATGTCATGGGGCTCTCTATTGCTTAGCACACAATACAATGTTCCTCCCTTGATGTGGGTGTCTTGGGTGACCGGAACCTTCACGACATGTGTGAGTGCCCTTATGTGTCCATTGGTGATGGTGACGTCTGCATGCCCCACATGCCAGGCAATTGGATGATGTGACCATCCAGCCTCATGCAAAACCACAATGTGACTCCTACCAAACTCTGTCAAGTGCAGGTAATGCTGTCTAACGGCAGATCCTTGCAAATCGAATCATTTAAATGCCAATATGTAGTCAGCACATGTACCACGTTACATCCAAATTGGACCATTTCTTCTGGGAGCTCAATTTATTTTTGCCACTGAGTGTATAATGAAATGCCATCTTAAGACGTACACATTAGGGTGCTACTACTTTATACATTTCTATGGGGAAACCATACATATAATCATTATAAGAAAGAAAATGTTTCTCCATATTTAAAATTACCTGCTCAAATGGACTGTCTCACATTTGTTTAAATGTGTCCAATTACATTTGCATATAAGACACATGATAGATACATGCCCAAATGTATAGCCAGCATCATCCACCATAACCAAAATATGGAGCCCACATGACCATAACACAGGAATATGTATGGCCCAATGCAGCTACTGTGTCAGAATGGGATATATGAAGCCAACCAATAGTCTGGAAGCATTAATGGTTTAAACGTATTAAGATGTTGTAAATGAACATTAATTTTCTTGTCTTAAAATGTAATGAACATGTTAACATGTTTATTTTCCATGTATTAAGATGTACAAATTTGATTCAGAGTGTTTTGATCCTGACGTCATTCCATGAAATATTATTGCTATCCTTAGGCGTGCATGTCTATAAGCGTGAAATAATGCTGCCTCCAGGCATAAAGTTTAAGAAGTTTTGGCCCTAATGGTCTTCTATACATTAGCAGCATGCTGCATAATGTTTCAGCCTTCAGCTTTACAAGTGATATATGGACTTGCAGTATACGCTCGATGTCTCTCCATAGTTTAACTGCACAGTGGACAGATGGGCTAATCCTGTGTACCTGTGATTGGAGGGTCGCTGTTTCAAACCCAGGTCAGGCACATCTATGGGTCCTTGAGCAAGGCCCTTGACCCCCAGCTCCCTGGATACTGCAAGAGGTGGCAGCCCTTCACGGCCAGCTTACTCTTGTCTACAAAGGCCATGTTGGGGGAGGCATAAAGAGAATTTCCCAATGAGGATCAATAAAATATCTATTATTATTATGAAGATTTTACTCTTCACTAAGTCACATGGTACTGTAATTGTTATAATTGGCAAAACATATAAGCTCTTAAATCATATCCACCAGTAATCCAGCGTGAAGTATTGTTGCCATGCAAATGACATCTAGTGAGCATTTCTTTGTCTCATGTCTTCTCTACCTGCCTTGCATACCCTGCTGTCCTGCCTGCCCTACTTCCCTGGTCAACCCTGTCTCCCTGCCTGGTCCTGCCTGCCCCGCTCGTCTGTCCTGCCCTACCTTCCTGCCCTGCCTTCGTCCTCTCTCCCATACCTTTGTCTCCACCTCCTGTCTTTGCCTGTAGGACTAAACTCACCGGCTTTTAACTTTCCGTGCTCGACTTAACTACCTGCTTGGATTTCGGCTTTTGGTTCGATTAGTTTACTGTCCAAAGAACCCTTCGCTCGCATTACGGGGTCTGCCTCCTTTCTGTTGTCCGGACATCACAATTGCCTGTTCTACACAATAAAATTCAGTACATTCACTGTTGCCTACTCGTGAAGACTATCCCACCCAAATCCTGCATGAGATTTAATTATTTATTTAGGATTTTTTTTATAAAAACATAGCTTAAGTACTGACAATGATTCACAACAACATGTGCCAAGTATAACAAGAGAGAATTCAGATATACAGTCATCACTTAAAGCTCTAGCGCTTCCTAATATATCCATCTTCTAACTGGTTTCCTTGTACAGTGGTACCTCAGAACTAGAATTAATCCATTCAGAACTCTGGTTTGAATCCTAAAAAGTTCGAGTTCTCATTGAATTTTCCCCATAAGAAATAATGGAAAACCAATTAATTGGTTTCCGGTCCCAAAAATTTACACCTAAATATGTTTTTTTTTTAACATTTAAACACAAAACGAACATTATAAACCAGGAAGAGGATATAGTGTACTAAACTCATATAAGCACATTTATCAAAACAGTAATTTGTAAAGAAAAAAATAAATGTATCCAAACAATGTGTGAAGTTAAAAAAAAAACAATGTGTCCTGCCCCGATCGTCCACTCCTTCTGTGTGCCACAACCCCTCATTAACGATTAACCCTGTGTAGAATATACGTGTGATCAGCTGTTTCTGGTTGTTGTCATTAGCCCTCTGTATTTAGTTCGCGTTTCAGTTTGTTTCCGCAGTCTGGTCATTGTATTGTTCGATTGCGTTTTGCCTGCCTTACCTGTAATTAAACCTCGTGTTCCCCAATACCCTGACGTCTGCGACTTTGCCTCCATTCTGTCCTTGCTCAGCACGCCAATATTATTATAATGAAATGTATTAATGGTTTATTATTATTAAAATGATTAATAAGACATCTTTATTTTTAAATGTATTTTATTATATAATAATAATTACTGTTACTGTCTATTGTTACGTCCTGCCTCCAACGATCCCAATTGTGTGCCACACCCACCTCGTTACCTCCGGACAACAATATCCCCTAACGCGAGCCCAGAAGTACCTGAGACGCCTGGAGGAACGACTCACCCATTTGAAAGGGGAGCCAGTTGTCGTGCTCCAGGGAGAGGAGAGCGACTGGGCTGCGCTCTCCACGGGCAATGGGGGGAAGCAGCAGAAGGAGCACCCGGAGCACAAGGAGGTAGAGCCCCTGATACTCCTGAGAGCCTGCTCGCTGCTTCCAGCCTGGGAGGACACCAGGCATTCCCCTGCCACTGCCACCTCCACACCGGGTAAGCTCCTCGTTGGGGAGAAGCCGGCCCCGCTAGAAGCTTACCACTTCAGGGAAGAGCACCTGGGCATGGGCGGGACCCGCGCAGCCAGGGAAGCAATTTCACGGATCCTACGGGGATTTAAAGGGACATCTCTCTCCGGGAAGGCTCCAACTATGGAGGTTTTGCCTGTCCCGGAACTGCCCACACCCCCGCCTGCTGCTATAACCGCTGCCGCCGCTCTTCCCACGGCCCTGCTGGCCGTCACAGTCGCCGCCGCCGCTCTGCCCACGGCTCCGCCTGAGGACTACATGCCGGCTGAGGCCACCCTTCCCGAGGCGCCCCCTGCTGGCCGCGTGAGCGAGACGCCCGCTGAGGCTTCCCCTGCTGGCCGTGTGTGCAAGGCGCTCGGCTCTCCTGTCCAGCCTGTGACTTTTGTCCTGCCCTGGGCTCCTGTCCTGCCCGCCAAGGCGCCCCCGGCTGGCCACGTGGGTGAGGCGCCCACGGAGGCGCCCCCTGTTGGCAGCGGGTATGAGGCTCCCGGCTCTCCGGACCAGCCCGCCTCGTCTGACCCGTCTAGTGCTCCTGACCCGTCAGGTGCTCCTGCCCGGCCCAGCGCTCCGGCCCAGCCCAGCTCTCCTGCCCGGCCCAACTCTCCAGCCCCTGTGGGGTTCCCTCCGGCTCCGGCCTCCCTCCCGCCTGTGGCCCCTCTGGCCGCTGCCCTTCGCCCGTCTGGGGTCCTTCGGGCTCCCCTTTATTCCCCCTCCGTTCCCGTTTGGTCTCCCCTGCCTCCTCCTCGTCCCTTTGTGCCTCCTGTTTCTGCTCCTCGTCCCTTTGGTCCGTCCGTCTCTGTTCCTCGTCCCCCTCTGGCTCCGTTGTTCACTCTCGGCCCGTCTGTATCTCCGTTCTCTGTTCCCCCTCTGTCTCCCTTTCTAGTTTGTCTGTCGGCGTTCCCTGTCTTGTGTCAGTTCCTGTCTTGGCTTTTGCCTTTGTCTTTGTTTTGTGTTTCTGTTCTGTTCCCTTGTCCACGTTGATGGTTTTGTTTTGTTTTTCAGGTCTGGTCCCATCTGGTCGCGTTTGTCGCCTCCTCCTGGGCGCGCTCGGTGTGCGCGCCTTTGGGGGGGGGTTATGTTACGTCCTACCACCAACGCTCCTAATTGTGTGCCACACCCACCTCGTTACCTTCTGTTTTTACCTAATTGGAGTCACCTGTTGCTCGTTTAGTCTGGCAGTGATGGCCTGTGATTGAGTGGCACCAGAATGGACAGCTGATCTGGCCAATCAGTGCCTGAAAGTCTGCCGCCCACAGAGACCCACCTACCTGTGCTGCCGTGATCTATCACCATGTGCTCAATATTTTCATCTTACCTGCGGGGTATCAGAGATACACAGGACAGGTACGCAACTACTTTAAACAGTGCTCACCACTGCAAACTAGCATCCCCCCAAATATGAATTGTGCAGATATTAACCTGCTCCTCAAACCAGATAAAGACCCTGCTCTCCCCTCTAGTTATCGACCAATATCAC
>JAABNY020003405.1:0-13775 GCA_015164015.2 Brevimyrus niger
ACTGCCATGTGATTGGTTGATTAGATAATTGCATTAATGAGAAATTAAACAGGTGTTCCTAATAATCCTTTAGGTGAATGTAGATTTGTTTAACATGTCAGTCTGTATATCTATTGCCATGGTATTCTTGGAATACTTGGTCACTGTAGCAGAATGTAACAGGAACAGAGAAACAGTTGTGCAATTCCAATGGCACAGTGAAATTCGAATGTCCGTTTCTAAGAAAGATTGATGTTTTTTGTCCCTTTCAAAAAAAATACAGCCAAAGCCACTTTCCCCTGAAATATCATAAATATCAAATCGATTTTCAATTTTGAATCCATTACTTTTGGAATTTACTGCAGGTACTTATTTTCTTGTGATTGATTGAATTTAACTCTTCTGCCCAATTACAGAGGTGGGTGTACCCCAGCCAAGCAGGTAGGTGAACCAAATCAAGTGCCGTAGTCTTTGACCTACATTCATAAGTGCATATTCTGTAATTGCTACTCTATACCATTGATAGTTCAGTGAATTACAACAATGTAAAAACATTGTCCAAATTGTAGTGGGACTGTTTTATATAGTCCTGTAGAAGTGCCTGTATTATCAAACATAAAAATGTTTATAATTGTATATACATGTACAGTCATACCACAGGTCACGAACTTAATTCGTTCAAGGACTCAGTTCGCGACCCAAAAAGTTTGCGACCCGAATCAATTTTTCCCATTTAAAATGATGTACATACAAATAATTCATTCAAACCTCAGAAACACTGATTTAAAAAAAAACAAATACGTTTTTTTATAGATTTAAATTAAAATAAACTTAAAGAGCAAAAAAGGGAAAGAGAGAACATAATTTTACAGAAGATGGACCAATACACAATTGGCGGTCGCTCGAAAGACGCCAAAACACAAAAAAGAACCACAAAATTATTTTTTTTATTGCACTGTACATTATTTTCATATTCATATATATATTCATACATTTTTCTGTACATTCTGTGATGCCATGCATTGTATGGCAATGAACTTTTTTGTTTGTGCTGTAAACAAACAATATGCAGTTGCCACTATGTGTGAATGGCGAATATAACTCTTAAATAGGAGTTACTTAATAATTTATAATATTAATAAAGTACTGTAATTTTGTGTATAGACATGGGACTGGTAAAAACCATCACAAACATGTTAATCAATCACTGAAAGGTACCACTACAACAGAACGTTCTTTATCTCTTTTTCTTTTTTCAGATATTCGACCTCTGGCGAGATACAGTAAAGACATACGTCTACAACAAGTTTCCTATACATTCCACAGCTGTTCTTGGGCATAATGTACACTTCATGATTCAAGTGGTTCTTTGGGGCGCTTTCAATGGACCCTTGTCGGTGGACATTTGTATATGACGTGTGACATTTGTGTAAATAAGGCAGCTTTTAATTACAAACAGCGTTATTTTCTTCGGACTGGTCATCCTGGACAGGGAGCCATATATCGCATATTCATGTTAGCGGCAACTGAGAGACTGTAGAGTGTTTCTTTAACCGCATGTCTTTGAACTGCGGGAGGACACTGGAGTACCTGAAGGAAACGCAACCCACACAGGGAGAACCCCCACACAGAGCGGAGGAGGGACCCGAACGCCACCTGTGGAGGTGTGAGGTGACAATGGTCAAAGATATTGAAGTGTGACATAAGTAAGATACTACTGTACAATGGGATGTGTGAATATATGGAAATAGAGCCTGCTGGAATGGTGGTGCGATAAAGATGTTAGCATCCCAAAACCACACACCTGATCATGCGTTATCTCACTTATGTCAGGGAGACTTACCCAAGAAAGATGCTATATTCAAGCTATCATGGTACAGCATTTGTCTTGCGGTTATGGGGAAATAATCAAGAACCGTTAAATAGCTTCTTCCCCTGTAGAATGGGAAATTTAACCAATTGGAATAAATGATTATAAGTACGGTCTGACACATGCATGGAGAAATTCATACACGCCAGATTTTAGTAAGAGCAATCTATGTGTTATGAGTGGGAGGTAACGTACATCTATGACATCACCATGTATCCCATCTACACATTAAAGAATGGGAACTGAATTTTTTGAAATGGCATTTTTGGAACTGAATACCATGTTTTATCTAGAAAGTTAATCGAAAGAATGAATTTAAACATTTCAGTTACACAAAGAATGTGATTTTACTCCTTAAAAAATATTCCTTAAAAATAGTTTGTCATACATATGTTTATTTGTTTTTGCATTGGGACTTACACCTTTTATGATCATCCTTAATCTTTGGGACAATGGGCTCCTGCAGAAATATGCACATACATGCAGTCCTCCACATGAACACAAACATAAATACAGACATACTAATATGTACTCATGCCAAATGAGCTGTTAAGTAGTTAAGCTTGATTGACCCATACATTAATTACGTACATTTAAAAGGTAACCTTTATCAAAAATCACGTTTAAACCAAATGACTACTCACTTTACCAATAAAGTAAATGACCGATAAGCTATGTATCATATCAAGTATTATCTCAATGAAGTCCACTTCATTAACAGCTCATTAGGCCTATATGAGCATATATGATGTGCCTCATGGACCAGGCTTAGAAATGACTGCACATAGACTCTGAGTGGCCAAACTTCAGTGAATGTTTCCAATGTACTGCATTGCACAATATAAAATGACCAGTTCAGTAGTATAAGTCTGACTTCTCATGCTAAAGGCGTAAACTCTGCCTTTTAAATTCTTCTACATAGGTATCTACCTACTTATCCCATCTATACATATATACGGTATGCATAGTACGTAGCATATGCATATCAAGAAATATATTAATAATACAGCATGCTTTAGAGGGTTAAATGCAACATATTATAATAAAAAAAAACTAAAAACAATGACAAATCACAAACAAAAGGAATAACTTTATATAATTACATTTTAAATGCATATAAGATTACTTACACCATCAGGCTTCGTAAATCATATATTGAGGTTTTTCATGTTACACAGATACATAAAAACTGGCATAGAAACATTTAAAGGACTTATGAAGGAAAAGGGGGAGCTGAGCAGAAGAAAAAGACAACTCACAAGTAGCGACACAGGAGAACCGATCAGATGGAAGGATACAAATATGAAAGGTGGGGAGTCAGATGGGACGAAGAGAGATCTGCATGTGATGGAGCGATAAAGATGTGTGGGAGATACAGAATGGAAATTCAAGAGACCGTGGGGAAATACATCTTTCCCTGGTCATTGATGGGCCACAGTGCTTCTCTCAAACCTATGGATTCATTTAGTCTGCTGCCACTGGTTCAGGGAGAAGGAGAAGTTTTACTGCCCTTTTAATTGCGCCTCGGCTACCAGCCAGTTCTAGGTCCTAAAAACATTTGCAAACCAAGCAAGTCACACTACGTCAGTATCAGTAATTCTTTTTGGTTCTACTTTTCCTTTTCTTAAATACCAAAAATACCATTGATGCTTACGTGTTTTTTTTTTTTTTGCCCTACAGTCAAAATACTGTTTTGTAACCATACTCTTGGCAAGATACACAGAGACAGTAGGCATAATTAACACGGAGCGTACTGTATAGCTGTACTTTAGGGAAACAGATCAGAATGAACACTAACATACACATGACTCTCTGAGATGTCAGCTTGGCAACAGATTCTAGGACCGGCTTGCAGATGACATTTGGGGAAACCCCGGTTCACAGCTCGAGAGGGTGAGGGGGAGGCTTGTGCACTTCGTGAAAAATGTACGACTGACAAACGACTGAAAACACAACCTCCCTGAAGGACTGGGCAGGCAGTCGCCCCTTTCAGCCATGCCGGCCCACAGGAAGTGCCAGACTCTCAGCAGCAGCTGAGTTAACAGGAGGGACGGGACACAGTGCTTCTTATACACATTAGCCACATGTGAACATTTAGCCGCCATTACTCCCCCAGTCTCCCACCACTCCTCCTTGCCTGCTGGCAGACACACTCCCCTGTTCTCCTCCTACTCCTCCTTGCCTGCTGGCAGACACACTCCCCTGTTCTCCTCCTACTCCTCCTTGCCTGCTGGTAGACCTGCGCCCCTGTCCTCCCCCTACTCCTCCTTGCCTGCTGGTAGATCTGTTCCCCTGTTCTCCCCCTACTCCTCCTTGCCCGCTGGTAGACCTGCTCCCCTGTTCTCCCCCTATTCCTCCTTGCCCGCTGACAGACACGCTCCCCGTCCTCTTAGTTCCTGTTGACCCGGGACACCAGCACGCAAACACAGGATGAGTCGATCCTGATCCATCTCCATCCCACTCTCTTGTTGACGTCCATGGTTAAAGCCCTGACGTAAGACTGCTTAGCCTTACACTCACTGACCCACTGGCGCCTGTCAACCCCGCGGCAGCTGCCTCCAGCCATCCCCAGGCTCCCGCTGACCCCCACGCGGCTCACCCCATGCCTCTCATCCTCCTTGCACCGCGTCTCGTAGAAGTACTGCTTCAGGGGTCCCGTCAGGGTCTGGATCTCGGGGAGCACGGTGACGTTCTTCCCGTAGGAATCGATGGCGCTCTTTTTGTCGATGACCCACTCGCTGGCCGCCTCGCACACGGACATTTCCCCTCTCCTGGGGGTGGAGACCCGAGAGCGTCTGTGCCGGGCTTTTGGCCGAGGGTCCTGCTGGCTCTCTGGGCCTCCTTGGGTGTCATGTGGTGACAGCCCTGACTGCTGCCTCTGTAGGCTGCCCTCAGTATGGTTACCCTGGTATTCTTCTACATTATTGCTCATGTCCATATGTTTATGATCAATGTCATCTATCCACTGATCCACCTCTCCCACCTGCTCAGATTCGGTCCTGTTCTCATTACCTCTGTCCCACTCTTCCTCCTCCTCCTCCTCTTCCTCTCGCTCGCCATCAGCCAATAGTCCTGCCTCCAGCATGAGAAGTCGAGGCGGATGGTTAGGAGGTGAGGAGGAGGGGGAGAACAGGACCCGGGGGTGTGTGTCCAAGAACAGGAGATCTTCTTCACCCACCAGTTGCCCTCCCTCTACTAGCCCCCCCATCTCAATTTCTTCACCCAAGCTGGCCTGGCTTCTCTCTCTCTCTGCTATTCTTTTGGGCTCGTCGTTGTGTCTGATTGGCGCTTGTTGTGCTTGGCTGGTGGCGTCCTGGGTTATTTGATTTTTTATTGAAGCATCTCGGTGTCTGCTGATATCCTCTGTCAGTGTGTTGTATCTCTCAGCTCTTGCATTAAACAAATGGCGCCCCTTGTCCTGAATGACTTCTTGTGCGGGGCTTTTCTGAGATTTGTAATCCTCTGGTGCCTGGTTACTCAGAGAAACATAATCTTCCAGCCTGTGTTTCCCTTTAATGATCCGAAAATCACTGGTTCCCAAATTGCCTCCATTAACGTTTGAATATCGAGGAATCATGTTTTTCTGTGTGCCACTCTTTTGGGCAATTTTCTGCCTCTGAATGACACTGAATGTGCCCTTTTGTAATTGATTGGTGTGGGATTTATACTCCCCCTGATTTAAAAAGGAAGATGTGTTGTAGGCCATTGGGCTCTGATTATTCTGCAATCTTTGTACACTGCTTACATTTAGTTTCTCACTGTTGTCACCAACAACAGTCATGTTATAGTCCTTCAGTGAGGGCCTGTGTAAATGTCCAGAATTTCTCAGGCTTTGATTACTCTGAGAGCTGTAGTCCTCAAAAGTTGTACTGTCGTAAACCTGTTTTGTATTTGTACTGTTCCGTCTTTCACTCACGCTTTCATTTTGTAGCCAGTAGCCACTGCTGACATTATTCCTGTGAGTAAGAGAACTTCTTCCAGGCTCTAGTGCTGCAGTAATGAGCCTTGGAGACAGACTTGCGGGGAAGGGGAGGGCCGAGGCGAACACCATGGCAACCAGGGGAAGCCAGAGCATTACTTCCAAGACGTATCAACTGGGAGTCAAAGAAATGGTGAGAATTTACATGAGTTAAAAATGGCAATAACTCACATATAACAGCATAACCACAATTAGGTCATTAATAAGAATTAATAAATGACGGTTACACTATAAAGCAGAAAGCATTACATGTGTACAGTGACTTACTGTTATCTAATGTCATGGTTTTATGTTTCTACCACTAGAGGGCAAAAAAAAGTGGCTAATTTCTAAAAAACCTCATTTATTGCATGACGTTACCAACTTAAGAAGTATACTACAAGTTCTAAAGCTTGCTATAACAAATTCCTACGAGTGTCACAGTAGTCACAATAGTATTTACAATAGTATTTACTGTATCTCGTTCTTGGAAACAAATATCAGTGCCAGGTGTCCTGGCTTTTTTTAGCAGAGATAATGAGGAGGTGGAAAGCTAGTTAAAAGGAATTTCAAGAATGTAGGTTATCTGGGTTTACACTGCTGCTTGTGTTAGAGTGTCCCTAGGCCTCTGGATGAGAGGTGGCAGCCCAAAGACTCACACACCAGCCATCAAAACACCAAAGGACAGCCACTCCCTCAGTCATTCTGCTAGAGCTAAGCTGGCGGCTACTGAGAAATGCTGAACACAAACACTGAAAAAAAACTATCTGCATGTGAAAAGGTCTGCCAATGGGAATTAACAGCTACAGCCACAATAGCCCAGTTTTCACAACATCAGCAACATATTTATCGCAGGAAATTCAGTCTGTGGTGTAATGTCTGCAAGTTTATAAATCCACAATTTTACCAAGCAATTCCCTTCTTAGTTACTCTGCATTATTGAATGGAAAAATTATGAACAAATGAAGCCCCAAACAGGTCGAACATGTTATGGCAATGAATGGATCACTTAAACCCTTTTGGTGTGATACTCGGCGTTACAAGCGGCATGTTTATGATTGGGCGGCCAAAGGTAGCAGGGCGACTAAGAAGAACTTTTTCCACAAACGCTGGCCTTGTGCTGACGGCAGAGATAAAACGCACCTGGGTGAGAGACAAATACCTATTTTAACACCAGCCTGTACAGTTCTCACGTCCTCTACAATGATTAACAACTGGGGAACAACTACCACCCTAGCACAGTACATCATCAGCAATCTAGCACTTAGCAGAAAGTCATTTTATTGCAAAAAATTCCTTTATAATAATATAATCAGCCTGCATTTTAATTCACACTAAAAATCTCATTCCTGTTTATTTAACAAACCACAGGTTACATTCCCCAACCATGTTACACATACCCTACTGCTATTCATCTATACAAAATCTCCCTAAAGCGGATTATTGAAGTAATTGCTCTCAGAGAAACCATACTTGTCCGCAGTAACTGAGTTTTACAGCCTCTGCTTTTGCATCTTTGTTTTTCTCTGCCCCGAGCTGTGTGTTCGCCTTTCACATAACAATCCCACCAAGAATGCAATCCCCCTTTTCAACCTTTGATCCCCTTGCTATGACTATATCACCCATACATCCATCATGCCTCATTCCTAAGGATTCAAAGAGACGTATCACGGTGTGGATCCAGGGAATATCACACTGGGAGCCACACAACTGTTTTATACATAGTTTATTTTATGCAGGACAGACTTCTCCTGCTTATAAACTGACCATTAGCCTGTGAGTGCATATATACTTCTGTCCTGATGGAGAATGATTGACTGAATGTTACCTGAACAACACTGTTGAAACATCTCAATAGGAGAACCCAAACAGACACTAAGAAGAACAGACATATTTAGCTCTAATAAAGACTCCAAATTGACTGCGTGAGAGAGTATTAAAATAAAATAATGGTGTGAATGATCAGGGAGCCCACTGAGGTTTGGTTAATGTGCTCGGGCAGGCCGCCACAAGTCCCGTTAGCTGTGTTTGTTGTCTGTGTCACACAAAGGTGTACTTTTCATGCTTCATTTTACACAATGACATGCCTCATTGACTGCTGGTTGACTGTGCTGGCAATAGGTGATACGTTGGGCTCAGTGGATACTTCAGTTCCCACCTGTGACTACCATATACTCAATTAAAGTAGCAAGTCGTCAAATACATTCAAAATAGCACCAGTGTGCTTCAATTAAAAAGCCTTACCATTTCCCTTGTGGCAACTTGCATAAACTAAACCGAAAAACCTGCTTATTGTCGCATATTCCCAAAAAAAAATCACAGCGTTTGCTTACAAGGAACAATTAACATATCTCACACCTTGTCAAATACAAATTACCTCTACAGATTAGTTGCTGGCAAAGGCTAACCAAATTATAAATAAATAAAAATAAGTATCTGAGTATTAGTTTGTATTCTTATAGAGTAATCAATCAAAATGTTAAGTGAATATAAAAATAAAGAGTATCAATAACTCCCTTATCTTCCAAGTTTAGCCTTAGGATTAACTTGATTATTAGGCCCATCTGCACACTTACTGTTTACTTGCAAGAAACATCACCTCAGTGCTTTCTACTGGTGTTCTTCTTTATGTAGGGAAAAAAATATGGACAGAAAAGTACAGTATACAGAGAACATATTGGGTCACGATATTAACTTTTATTTAATGACCCAGAAAATGTATACATGCATCACTATGCGCAACATACTTTGTCTTGTACAGAGCTTTGTTCATTCAGGCTTTCCTTCACAGGTCACTCTTTCTGGCTAAAACTAAACCAGTCTGAACTAAAAACGATCAAAACAATCAATCAGTCAGCTATTGAGCTACTACTACATCAAAAGATAGTTAGGTCTGGCAGAGCTCCTGTTTCTTAAACGTTATACAGTATGTGAAGGTGATTTTTTAAATCTTAGAGCAATAATATTTAAATCAGATACACATAGATTACTGAAATGTTTGAACGTTGTAAAATAATCAGATACTTTGCCCGAATCACCCTATTTTTAGTAAAAGAAATTAAAATGGTTGCCAACGGAAACCTTCTGCTAAAGCTTTGTTGTTAAAATTAAACCAAGTGACAAAAAAGTTTGAAAAATGCAATCTGTCGTTTATTGTGGCGGATGAAAAACAAATCAACATTAAAATCCCGGACGAACCCAAATAATTGACCGAATTTCCCCATGGGGTCAGTTCAGCATATTTATTGAAAAACATAGTAACGGAATGCATCAAAGCGAACAGTGAAATTAATGACAGTGAATTTTTTTCCTATATTTGGCCCCTGGGTGGCTGAGCATTAGGGTGAGCCTGCGGCGTGCGCAAAGCCCATCTTCTGATCACTTCACGTCCCATTCTACCTCGGCGCAGAACCACTTTACCAATTACTCCCCTTGATCGGCAAGGTGGGCTCCATTATGCCGCTTGATTTCAAGAAACGTGACAGCTGCTTTTCAACGCTGCGTTTCACACTTCAGTCAATACATTTTTTCCCAAAGTAAGCTACCATTTACCCGGTTTATCTGGTTTATGGTATGTGCAGTACGTGGAAAAAGTAACTACTTCCTGTGCAAGGCATTCGGCTAGGTAGCAGACTAGCGTCTGTCTACAACTCTTACGCCTTATTATGAATGAAATTGTAAAACCAGTTAATTTACGTTGGCGGAAAAAAACAAGCACACTTTAAACATGTAGCAACCAGCAATCTCGGTAAATTTGTTCCCACGACTTTGGGAGTAAGCAGGTGAGTTCCTTTCACTCCGCTCTAATTGAAAATGAATTAATATTGCGAAGTATTTCTCTGTATATCATCGTGAAAAGCAAACTCAACAATGTACAATATATTCTGATTGGGTATGAGCCCTAATAAGTGTTGATAAATTATACATACTTCCACTTTGAATATACCTATATAAATTAATTAATTAGGCTAAATAACATCGGTATCTAACTTTCAGTCACATCGGATATTTATAATAAAATAATTATTCGATTTATTATTTGCACCTAATGGAAGCATTCAGCTTTACTTTCTGATTTAGCAGAGTTTGATATGGAGAGTGCAGATCTACATAGGCCTTATGGCTCAGAAATGGTAACTAATTACAAAAGCTATTCTGGAATTCTTGAAAATGTTTGCCTTAGCGACCGGAATAAATTCGTCGAAATTGAATACTTGGAGGAAATCTCAACTTAAACCGTAATATGCAACACGAGGAAGTTGCTCCGTTTACTTATTATAGCCTACTTTCGAGAAATTCGTATACCCAAAATTGCTATTATGTACTGCAGACCTCACACTGACCTCAGGACAGAATAGGCTAATAAGACATTGTACACTAAGGCATTACCGTACACTCACAGTGAGTAGCTTTGCATATGAGATAAACGGGGTATGATGATGGTCAAGTTAAAAATATTACTAATGTTGCAGATCAGTCGTGCTCGTAATGCTGGTTGTCTATCCAGGAAAAGTGGAAGTGATGCATTATAGCTGCTGTACTCACATTTACATGAAATCGCAAATGTATAGTTCGGCATTAAAATCGATTTCAGAAGAATGGTAAGGAATTTAAACAAACCTGCGTTTATAATAATTAATATTATTGATTTACTGAAGTGATTGTAACTAACAAGGTATGAAAGAGGAAATATAAGACTTACCGTTTAGGTGAGATTCGGACAGCACGTCCTTCCGGCGAGTACCTCATTGATTCCGTGGTCCAGCAGACACTCCGAGAATCGGTATTATTACCCTTGTCAGTGCCAACTTAGATCAAAAGCATTCTCTATAACTGGTAATTGCTTGAAGTCTAACCACGTCATAAACACTAAAACAGCGAGTTCCAAAACACCTTTCAGTCTCCTCTCCAAAAAAAGAAAAATGTTTTATAGCTTATCGTGTTCAATGCAAACTATATAGTGATAACCTATTTAAAAAAAACAGTTATTAGGTGAAATCCGAATACAAACAGTTCGCGTGTAAATTATACTAGTAACTTAACTGTCGGTATATGATTTAAGAATATATTACCGCCCCTTGGAAAACTTAATGATTGCGCGCTAAAAAAAAAAAAAAGTTACATCATGGCAAAAACCAAAAACGTAAACGATGACCCGTAAATAAAGCAAGTTTCGATAGGAAAAGTTCGGATTGTCCTTTGACTTTACTGACTTCGGAAGGCTGGACGAAGCTTCACTCCTGAGACCGACAAGCGAAAGAAGAGCAGAGTAAGGAGGGCAGGACTTTTAAGAGGTTATGGGACTGACAGAAGGATGGTTAAAAACAAGACAGAATGGGGAACATGTAAAAGGCCAAGAGGGCTGTCTCAAGTTCCTGCACCTTCAAAGCATGCATACCCTTTCAGGGTAAAACCGTTTCCTATGGATAATTAACAGTTCACGGTAATTCCACTGTAACAAAATTACAGCACCGTTTGAAAGGAGGAAAACAAACGAACGGCATGTTATTTTTCCTTTACAGACTGGATACTGTTGTCTGGTTATTTTCATTTTTGGGAAAACCCCGTAAATCTCAATTAGCCATATAAGGTAACTGTAGAGAACTGTAAAGTGATGTATTTTCCTCAAATATAACGAAACAAACAGCCAGTGGCACAATGTGTCTTTTTTTCCTTATGTCGGCCAGGTAATTTATTGCGTCGGAAAGATTGAACGTTTTACATGTAGGCGGGACTACTGTGAGAATAAGTGAGACAAAACATGTGTGTGCAGGAGTAGGTTAAGTCCTCCAGGAATTGAAAGACACGAGTCTGAGAAAATGAAGTATGGAATGAAAAATAACAAAAGCAAACAAAAATATAAAACACGGACACTGTAACAGTCCTCGATATTATCAGCAACAGTGTGAAGTCCGTCACCTACTCATGCCAGGGTCCTCTTAACGTCTAATAATCGGCTGCTGTAGCAAAATCTTTCCACCTGAAAGTTTTAAAAGATGAAAGGATTATGAATAATAAGGGAAACAAAGAGGACAGTATATCGTTACAGTTTCGCCCTAAGCTAGCGCCCATGAAAGAGATGGAAAGAAAGAGTGGGGGTCGATGAAAGGGGTACAAATACTAGATGCACACACTGGACACTGCGACACATGGCTGTGTTACTGTAAATGTCCACTGGCGAGACGGAGTCCCGGTGTTACACGTGCTGACTCGACACTTCTAGCAAGACACCGGGAAAAGATAATCGCGCCTTCCCTCAAAGTCACAAAAACCCTAATAAAAAAGCGCGTTACGTGTTTCCAGAATTATGTGCGCATATATATATATATATATATATATATATATATATATAGGATCTGTCTCTCCACCCTACATTTCTTCATGGCATTCGCTGAATGTCACTCACGTTTTCTGTGCCCTCCCTCCGCCATCCTTGCTCCTTTGTCTGAACTTGCCCCATACCTACTTACCATAGATATTTCAGCCTAAAGGTGAGAGGGAAGGAGAGGCAGGAGACAGAAAGAACTCATTTCACTGGGGGTACAAAGTGAAATGAAAAGGGGTGTAGCACCACGCGTATATGTGTGCATATAATTGATAAGACAATCTGTCATTAAAGATTTTGGCGAGTGGTATATGCCACACAAATAATCCAGATATTGGGTGTAGGAGACACATTGACACTGCTATGGCACAAGAATGGTTTCAGATCTGCAGGATTAACCATGTATAATGGGTCTGCAGGTCCAAGAAAACAGAGAAATTGCAGGATCAGGAATGTGGTTCTGTTTGTTCCCTTCAGTGGCCTAAAGATCTTTGTGCAGGCTGCTTTCTTATTTCTTGGCTTTGCCCCTTTCCCGGCATAGGAGATGGAGTGAGTTTTGTGGAAAAAGGAAGTGGCACTGAGGCATGCTGTATTGGTCCCACTCTCTCTTTCTCTGTCCTTGCTATTGCCCACTAACTTTGTATTAGCATTGCCAGGAATCGAAGTGTATTATGATTTATACACGACATTTAATACATTATGTGGACTGGCGATGCCAGGGTCAGTCAACCAGTAAGGTCAGATAGGCAGCCACCTAGGGCACCATCTTCTGATGGGGCACTGACTTAACAAACCACATGTTCCTCCTATCAGATTTGAGGGCAGCGGTGAAGCTGGCTTATAGGGTCACCACATGGCCTTCAACAGACACGAGGTGATGCAGAACAAGACTGAGAGACAGTTCTCTTTCAAAGCAGTGTTAGATTCCCTTGCTGTGTAGAGAGCATTACTGCTACTACCATCTTAATAATAATAATAATGACAAATAAGTAATTGATGTTCCTTATCTACTTTTTGGGAAAATGGCTTTTTGTAAACCAGTAAAAACTGGTTTTCATCAACACCATCATCAAATATAGATGAACAGCCTGAGATCATTTGATTTTTATTTTGTTGTATTCTTTTATTTCATTTAACATTTATCTTTTCTTTATGTTCATATACAACATGATATGATATGAGAATGCAACAGTGAAAAAACAGAACTTAAAGTGCAGGTGATATACTGTAAGCGACTCCCCAAAACACAAACATGTGAATTCATAAGTTGGTCACCGAGCTCTCCCAGCATTGTGGGAGGATCACAAGCATCACGGCTTCCCTTCTGTTACCTTAGCTACAATATCATCAGTCAGGGTTAGCGATGTCACTGCACCAGCCGCCTGTATGCACTTCCTGTCTGGCTGTGGCCAGCTGACTGAATTCTCCTTTTTCTCCCATTCTGCCCATCTTCCACTTCTGTTCCTCTCTGTGCTCTTGTTCTCCGCCCTCCCCCTCTGAGTCTGGGGATTGATTTCTGCTACACATGTTAACAATTACCGTTGTAATGTCTCGTTCACCCAAATCCTGCTTAATTAGACAATAAAACCCCCCAAAATATGAACAAGCAACAGTGAACGGTAGACGTCGAAAGGGAGCCTGGG
>JAABNY020003406.1:0-13756 GCA_015164015.2 Brevimyrus niger
ATCAATAATTATCAATATCGACCGATATGAAACACTCATATCGTGATACAGTTTTCAGCCATATCGCCCAGCCCTACCTCCTTACATGCCTTGCATACTGTATGAGGTGCTCACAGCTCTTAGTTCCCAAGTGTCATGCTAAAGTACACGTGGGAAACTTTCTTCACAAAATCATTTGACTTGGAGTACAATTGGAGTACAGCTTCCACATATGCAAGACAATGAATCAGGGGAATTAACACAACTTCTTTTAGTTGAACAGCTTTTCATCACTACAAGCGTTGCCGTGGTAATTATCTTTAAAAGAACCAATGCACTGCAGTTTAAGTTGTCGATATAGATGAATCAGATAAAGATGAATTAAGAGAACTTTCCTTATCTTTCATTATGAATGCATACATTATTGAAGCCACTGCACATGCGGAGTGTGAGGATAGCATATATACACCTAACAAAGACTAGCCCTGTATCCTGTCAGACAATTTTATCATATGTAGTTATTCTTTTCTTTTCTTTTCTTTTCTTTTCTTTTCTTTTCTTTTCTTTAAACTTGCATTTAGTTGTGAAATCTCAATAGTCATAGTCTAATTTAAAATGATGAAATCTTAATTTTTTAAAATTATTTAATCTTTTTTATATTGCATCCTTCTTTTAGATCAAATAAAAGTTAAACACACTATATTAATATACTGGGTTGGCAGTAAAGGACGGGGACATAGTGAGTTAGGTAATTATGGGGCCAGCTCCAGTGTTGTGTTTGCAAGATGCTTGTCCTTCTGGATGTTTGCGTACAGTCAGACTTCATCTGTGAGCGATGTTAGTGGACTCACTCATGGTCAAAGTTCGTGACCTCGAGGAGCAACTAGCTCTCATCCAACACGACAAGGAGTTAACGGAGAGTTAATACACCTTTTAGGAAGACTGTGTGTATGTCACAAGCGGGGAGGGGGGAGAATGAGGAGCAGATAGGTCAAGCGAGCTGGATGAACGTAGGTCATAGACGTAGAAAAAGGCTTACACAGTTTAGAGGCAGCATCACCTGATGTTGACGATGTCTGACCTCTTACAGATGCTTCCAGCTTTAGAGCCGGAAGAGACTGAGGAAGCAGTTGGGCCCCGTGGGCACCAAGGGGAATCTGCACCTTGTATGAAATTAAACCTTGTATAAAATAAAATAAATCTTGAATTTATTCATCAGAATATAAGAAAGTTTACCACATGTACTTTAGCATGACACTTGGGAACTAAGAGCTGTGAGCACCTCATACAGTATGCAAGGCATGTAATTACAAATAAATTTCATACATTATATTATATATTATAGTTTAATTTATTTCAAATGAGCTACTTTTGTTGATCCAGAACATCTCTAGTTATCTACAGTGTACTCACTTTTGGGTATATTAGTTTTTCAAGTCTGTATTATGAGTTAACTTGCTATAAGTAAATTATTGTATTGTCTGTGTTAGTCCAGTGGTGCTAACATGATATTTGTTCATCCATCTATCTTTACTTTACTGTATTTTATCACCTGTTGTACGTGCAAAATGAGCACTTCAGATATATGTACTAGTGTTTTCTTCAATAGAATTTTCATAACCGTTTCTTATACAGGAAGCACATGGCACAAGCCAGCATGCGTCCTGGGCAGGAAGTCCATCCATCACAAGATATGCAAGCGGTTACACACTAAGTGCAATTTTTAGACTCCAGTTTTTATGCGGATGGGCAGAGCTAGGGCAGGATTTAGCCTCTGAGGTCCTGGACTACTGTGCTGCCCTCAAATTTGTATCATTAAAATGCAATTGTGACGTTAAAATATCTGCTGGGATGTGTGGCCATGTTTTCTGGCTGTCATTGTCAACACAGGCCCTCACACGCATTATTAGGATGCTGCCTTTGCACAGAGTTGTGTTTGCTAAGTAAGTAGGATTAAAAAGCTTGCTTGGGAGGCATACAGTTTAACCATCAGGTTCACATCACTGGCCATTCTAGGAGCCCATTGCACTTCTATAGCAGGAGTCACATGTGTTTGTTTTGATAAATGCAATTCTTTAACCCTTGTTATTTCTCCCTGTTGAAAAATGAATTCCCTAACCCCCCTCCTGCCTTTTCACCCTGTTCAGCTCTGACGTTGACAAGGAACCTGCTGGTTCCACTGACTCTTCCCAGCCAAGTATGAGCCAGCCCTCTGACTCCCCTAACGAAGCAGGTTTTTAGCTACTTTTTTCTACGCAGATACTGTTATGTTGATAAGAAATATAATTTTTTTGCAATAGATATAAATGTCTAGTTAGAGCAAAATGTTGGTGCATATATATATATTGTGTGTGTGCATTGAAAAAATGTTACCAAGTTTTTTTTTTTTTTCTTTTTTAAAGTTTTACCTTTCAGATTATTGTAGATTTTATGAATAAGTCTTTATAGATCTGTAGACTTTGGTGCAAAAACAAATGCACAGTAATCGGTTTTGTAATTCAAAATCAGTGTGTACAGGAAATTCTTGAAGTGTGATGTTTTTGGTAGTACATTGCTGTCAATTTCTGTCATTTATCATACTTGAAATCTGATGGGGGAATTGCATCTAGTAAAATAAGTAAACAATTCTACAACTATCATTTCTTAGAAACATTGGCTGATAAAGACATATACACATCTCACATAGTGCATATATGCATATTTAAAAATATATATGTATAGTTGGATGCCCATCGTTATTTCTCTTTACTGGTCAAAGTAACTGCAATAGGCACACAATCATTGGGACTGGACCTTAGACCTGTGGAAGAAGGTCGCCTAGTCCAGTAAGTGTCAATGGACAGACACATGTGCACCGTTTACATGTTGAAGAAATATCTTGTTTCCATCAACATGGACCCGGTGTCAGTGCTGGGCTGGTTCTCACATGGTGACTTTAGAGAATCGGCTCGTATTTCTACGGGTTCTAAAAAAACAGGGAATGGAAATGTTACATAGGCGGAACTGAGAGCACTGAAGTGAAATAATTAACGTTTATCTGTTTTTTTATTTTCAATAATAAAAGAGCAGCCTTCCACCTGTGATAACAAGGAATGTGGATCAACTTGTGAAGTTGTACTTCTGGGTAGGTTTGACAAATTACAAAATACTTACGGTCCTGGTCAGAATTATCGGCACTCCTCAATTGCAAGTACAGAATGTGGAATATCTTCAGAAATACATTGAATGAGCCAGTTTTTGCGTAATCAGGATATTTAAGAAAATATTGTTGAACGACAACATCATAAAAAGTATAGCCATAAAATGTATGCTGGACACAAATTTTGGCACCCTTCACTAATACTTGGTTGCAGAACATTTGGCAACAGTGTCAGCTTCTAAACGTTTCTTGTAGTATCTATATGCTTTTTGCCTCCACCTGCTGGTAGTTTCTGCAGCTCTTCCGTTGCTATGCATTCAGATTCTTAAGTTTGCAATGTCCTTTTTGCAATGGCAGATTTCAGCTCTCTCCAAAGGTTTTCAATAGGATTTAGGTAAGGACTCATCGCTGGCCAGTATAAAACAGTCCATTATTTCCTTTTCCACTATTCTCTTGTACTTTTGGATGTGTGCTTTGGTTGTTGACACTGGATAACACATTTTGCTCTAAAATGCCTTGATAATCTTCTGGTTTCATCGTTCCTTTGATACATTCAGTGCCTCCAGTACTAGAGGTAGCAAAGCAGCCCCAGAACATGATAGAATGTCTACAATGTTTACTGTAGATTGGGTGTTCATTTTGATATGGGCATCATTCAGTCATGTATAAACAAACTGCTACACTACATTCCTAAAGAGCTCTACTTTGGTTTCATTTGTCCATAGATCATTATTGCAGAAATATTGTGGCTTACCTAAGAGTTTTTGCAAACATAAGTTTTGCCCTATTGTGCCATTCTTTTAATAGTGGTGTCCTCCTTTGCCTTCACCTATGGAATCCTGTTTGGTTTAGTGTGTGGCGTATAATACAGGCAGAACTCACCACTCAAGATTGCTCAAGGTCATCTTGAAACAGGGATTTAAAGTTCTTTGCCACATGCCTTGCAACCTTGGAATTCTGCTTTTTTTTGAACAACAGTTTTTGTTTATGAAAACAAAGTCTTAAGTCCTAAGCTACCAGTCCTATAGAAGTCTGAATATAATCATTTTTTTATTTAATACCATAACAAAGTTATATACATATATAAACACAGTTTATTGTTTTTTACAAGTAACAATTAAATGCTGAAATTGCATTTAAAAGTACACTTTTTTTATTCAAATACAGCTGAACATGTAGTATAAAAAGAAAATGTAATGCACAAGAAAGTCATCTTGACAGCATAATTATACTGTAAAACAAAAATATCCACATGTTATCACTGCACTAAACAGAAACATTTATTTCTTACCTCTTATTTTTAGAAGCCTAAATCAAAATTTCTAACAAATTTTGATTTAGGTTTCTAAAAATGAGACAGTTATCATTAATATAATTATCTAAATGTACATCTGACTGTGTTGCAGAAACAATAGCAATTATTTAAACTGAAATATTGAGAAGTGCATCACAAGTTAAGGTCATCAACTCCCATGCGTCTGGTGTTACATTCATGCTTTCTGACTCTCATGCAAGAAATATTATGGCAAATTTGTATAATTCCATTATAAGACTGAACTTAACTGGATTTAAAGTGTTGAGTTAGTTTGCGAACCCTGCAGACTATTCACAAGTTAGTAGAACTGTTACATAAATGAATGTGCAGACTAGTCTTGAATTGAAAATCTCTCGCCAGCCAGGTGACCAAAGTCGGTGACGCTAGTCAGTGTACTATGAACATCTACGATAAAAGTCTGTCAAGTATTTGTGCACGTTGGGGTTACATTAGGGTGTCGCCATAGCTGAAAACACATTCTACTGCAGCACTGCTAGCAGGCATAGCTAAAACTCCTATGGCTGGTGGAAGAGTGAAGTGCCCAGAAAAAGATGGAATTGTGTCCATCAGATAAATCAAAGTGTCTTAGCTATAATGCTGGACTGGCCACAACATCTCTAGGGATAGAGAACATAGGAGCATAAGAACTATACAAACGAGAGGAGGCCATTCGGCCCATCAAGCTCGTTTGGGGAGAACTTAACTAATAGCTTAGAGTTGTTAAAATCTTATCTAGCTCTGATTTAAAGGAATCCAGGGTTTTAGCTTGTGCTGCACTACGAGGCCACGAGTTCTTTTAATTGAACTAATATTGTATTATTGAAGTAACTATTTGGCTGAACAGTATCCAGACCTTATATACCTGAATCATGTCCCCTTTTAGTCTCCTTTGCTCGAGGCTGAACAGATTCAGCTCAGCTCTCCTCATAAGACATTCCTCTAAGACCAGGAATCATACTTGTAGCCCTATGTTGAACCCTTTCTATGGCAGCAATGTTCTTTTTAAGGTAAAATGACCAAACCTGCACACAATATTATAGTTGGGGTCTTATTAAGGAAAAGAGAAAATTAGGACTGCCTACTTCATTATCATACACATGGAGAAATCCAAAATAATCTGGAAATCCATAAAATAATAAATAAAATAATGTCTAAAGAAACTAATCAAGCTGAGCCAGAAAAACTGGGGATTTGCTGTTTTCAGGTTTTTGACAGATGAAGTTTTGATTGCTTCATACATGCTATTATTGAGGTAGATGGTTATGTGAGTTTGCTTTTGCCAGTGGGAGTCAGTGCCTACATTTGGGGCTTCCGCCTGAAATTGAAATGAAAGGTTTCTGGAAGCAGGAATAATTAGCATTTCATTACAAAATGTTATGAATAATACAGACCAATTATTTCCATTGGTGGCAACATTTAATAACACCTGCAAATTATGAAGAAAGTCCAGTCCAACTGCAAATGCAGCACAAGGCATAAAACTGGCTTTTTTTAAAAAAAAAAATTCCACATCACTTTCACCTTCAACCGTTCATCTGTTCCATTTACATTATGACATCTACTGTTTAGCTGCATTAAACAAGTGAAATGGCATGTCTAGTTGCACACAGTGATTGTTCTGCATCAGGTTTCACTGATCAGTACAGTCCTCCCATACCACAACCAGTGCATTTACATTGCACAGATGAAATATATAAAGATCAGTAGCAGCCGGTAGCAAAAAAAAAAGTAAGAACGTAACACATTTTTATAGTAAAACAATAGTGTATTTAAATGTTTTTAAATTACAATAAAATTTTAGTAACTTGAGTCTGTTATTTCAGAGTTACTTTTTTCATAATTTAATATCAGAAATAGAGGAGGTATGACCTTTTCTACATCTGTTGACCAAAAAGATATATCCACTGGTTAAAACAAGGTTACCTTTGCAGTTTTACATAACTCCTTAAATTGATTTTATCCAGCCTGATACTGACTAGGTCCAAAATTGAGTCTAAAACAAATACAGTATTGAAAATTTCATTGACGCTTGAAGTAATGTGAAATTTAATGTTTATTATATGGGCACAAAGAACTACAAAATTCATTTTTAAAAAGTTCACTTGTATTTCTGTAATAAGGGCAGCAGGGTGGCTAAGGGGTCAGCACCGCTGCCTAAAGCCAAGCTCTCCCCGTGTTCGCCTGGGTTTTCGCTGGGGGCTCCGGTTTCCTCCCACAGTCCAAAGCATGCAGATTAGGTTGATTGGCGTGTCTAATTTGGCCCTGTAGTTGTGTGAGTGTGCATGTGGTTGTGTGAGTGTGCATGTGGTTGTGTGAGTGTGCATGTGGTTGTGTGAGTGTGTGCACCCTGAGGTGTGTTGGTTCCCACCTGTGCCCATTGTTCCCAGGATAGGCTCCGGGCCCCCCGCGACCCCAGTGGGGAATAAGCTGTCACGATGATGGATGGATGGATAGATATTCCGAAATTGACCTTGATAGTAATTTGTATTTTTGAATGACCATAATCTGGGATTTAGGTTGTCGGTTAGTGTCAGTTGCATTATGTTTCCATGTTCTGTGCCCAGCAGCCCCCCAGGCAGAAGTCAAACTGGCGGCAACTTCAGGAAAGAAGCAGAACAAGAAGAAGGTGGAAGAAGTGGTTGAGGAGGAGGAGGAGGAAGAGTATGTAGTGGAGAAGGTTTTGGATCGGCGGGTGGTGAAGGGCAGAGTGGAATATCTGCTTAAATGGAAGGGGTTCTCTGAGTGAGTAAATGTGCGTCTGCAAACTGACTTATTAGGATTCAGTAGACTTGCTCATCTTTGCTAGCTGGCAAACATTAAGAAACCTGTAATTTTTTTAAGTTTACTAATGAACAATTTTGCATATTACACACAGGAAATGTAGGGAAAACATTTTTTCATCCATTCCTACTTCTCCGTAGTGTTGTGTTTTTCTGATGTTCAACATGTCAAAAATTCCCATCAAGTACTCAAGTCAAAAAAGTGTTTAAAGAGTTAGATGCGTTTGAGTTATGCATATGTTCCCCTCATCAGTGCAGACAGTACTTAATCCAAAAAAGAATATGTGGCCATGCACAAAGTACTATATAATCAATTTATCAAACAAGAGAAAGGGATTACGGCATCAATTATGTTGACAACAAGCATAATGCGAAATTTGGATTTCATTTACATTTACGTTGGGGGCAGCGTGTGGCTCAGTGGGCTAAGCCGTGTGCCTGTAATCAGACGGTCGCCATTTCAAGCCCAGCCTCAGCCCGTCAGCAGGTCCTTGAGCAAGGCCCTTCACCCCCAGCTCCCTGGGCATCCCAACAGGTGGCTGCCCTTCGCAGACAGCTTGCTCTACAAGAGCAAGTTGAGGGAGACGTAAAAAGAATTTCCCCCTGTGGGACAATTAAGAGATTATAAAATAAATAAATAAATAAATAAACATTGCAAACCTAATTGAAATCGGCAGAAACCCTTGTATTTAGAAACTGAAAATTTGGTTTAGCCTCCTACACTTTGGTCATTCTCACGAACACAGGAATCCTTCGGTGAAAAAAATAAATGTTATGGCGAAATA
Source organism: Brevimyrus niger (assembly GCA_015164015.2). Lineage (NCBI taxonomy): Eukaryota > Metazoa > Chordata > Actinopteri > Osteoglossiformes > Mormyridae > Brevimyrus > Brevimyrus niger. The sequence goes on from JAABNY020003406.1 coordinate 7,999, forward strand.
TGGTGTTTCAATTTTGTGCCAAGCAATTTGTGTTACCTTATTAGGTATATTAAAATTATTTATAGCTCTGATTTAATGATCCCTCGTCCATTTCCCCAAACAGGCACCACTGTTGCTTTTTTAAGATCAAATAAATCAAAACTGGATAAAATGTTTTTAAATTTATTAACTTTATTGCAAGTAACCTACAATAGACAGTTTAACAAGATGTGCATTAGTTTCTTTGTTTTGTAATGAAGAAAAAAAAGATTCTGAAACAAATTAAGTGTCCTAAAATATTTTATGTGCATTAAAAACCAGCATCACAGTCATAAACACATGTAATCAACCCTGTAAACAGCAGCATTTAGAACCATTATTAACAAATAAAGTCAGCAAAAGACAAAATTTCTGTAAAACACTATAAGAGACTTCTGTAATAAAATAGAATAAAGTTGAAGATTTACGGTAAAGGTTCTGCTCGTTTTATGAGAACCGCAAAAACTCCTCATTGCTGGAGTCAGAATCAAGAAAGCTCAGTTCATCACAATCACTAACAGGACTTTCGTCACTACTGGTGCTGGTATCGGTATTTTCATATAACATATCATCTTCAGTCCCATCTAAGGCACATTTTTTGAAGGAACGTACAACGATCTCATACTTAACTGAGTTGTATACTGTATGCAGAGACTTTCTGTGATTTAGCAATAACATTTACGGTACTGTCCCACAGTGTAAAACATTTTCCAGCCTCTCACAAGGCTAAAAGCTGTCAGCAAAGTTCAGTGTTACCACTACAATGCGTAAATACCCATAAATCATGCAGAGACTTTCTATGCTTTCTTTGCATGGTTTATGGGTATCTACGGTACGCATTGTAGTGAGAGAAGAGGCTGGAGAGTGTTTTACACTTTGCGACATTACAGTAAATGTTATTGCTAAATAGCAGAAAGTCTCTGCATACGATATACCGGTATGAAGTTTGTTGCAGTACAAACATTTGGAAAGTTACCGGTATAGTATGATGGGAGAATAGGGAACTTCTGCTGTGCTTACAGTAGCGCTGTGTGACGTAGCGGTGAGACGTCCAAGCAGGGCATCCAGCCGAGGGCGGAGTTTAACAGCATATGTGGAGGCTATATTTGGACCATAAGACGCAGGGACTTTTCCCCCCACGTCTGGGGGGAAAAAAGTGTGTCTTATGGTCTGAAAAATACGGTATACGTTACGGTAATGAATTTCTAAAAATGCCCCGTTATGTTTAAGAACTAATGCATGTGCTTCAGCTTTTTCCCCTTTTCATCCAGAACAATTCTATAAGTTTACAAGCAAATATACCTAATAGATATCATGTAAATGTTAGTATTATCAGTAGCATGGACTGAAAGTTTAGAATAAAATAATAATGCAATCAACTGCGCAGTCAAATCAAGTTCATACACTACAGTGTAGGGGGCAAAGTATTATTCCAAACCAACTGCTAGTCACTGCCAATAAAAGCCCACATCATTAAGCGTATAATGGTTGTGTCAATGAGGGTTTCTCTGTCTGTCTCACTCTGGCAGCAGCACAGGAAGCCTACATGCACCTGCGGCTTAGGATTGGGAGGACACTGTACTTCGTTTGAACCTATTTTTGATAAATAGTTATTTCAATTAAAATGAAATTGAACATTTGTTTAGCTTAACTGATTCACCTGCAAGGCATGTTGACAAGGCAGATGTCACTTGAATCCTACATAATGGAAATATACTTTGTATATATTTCTATATACTATTGCGTAGCATAATTCTTATGTAATTATATAAATTATTCATGTGTTTTGGATTGTAACGTCTGTTTCTAAACTTATGGTACATGTTGGAAAGTTTGTTACATGTTCAGCAATTCTGAATACTGTCATATTGACTATGTAGAGGCTCAAGACCTTAATTAAGCCCTGCAGAGCATGTGGTACACTTAAGTTCACTTAAGTCAGTGGCAGAATGTGTTTAAGGGTCATTTACATGCAACAGGTGCGTATTTTGGTGTTTGTCCGCCATAACTGTAATTTGCAAAGGTGATCTTAAACCCCACACTATAGTGAATAGGAAAATACACTCATGTCAAAAAAGCATGTAGATGCGCTTGCCATGTATTATGTGAGAATCAATTCCCACAATGAATGCACAGCGATGTCATAATTAACACAACTAAACTGTAAAATTACTATTTAAAAGGGATGGAAAGTCAAAATATTTATGTTGTAATGGTACCAATGCTTTAGTTTGGGTCTGGGGTCACACTAAATGCTCATGATTCTATGAGTTATGTAATTAGAAGTGGAAGGACTTAGCAGTATAGGTGCTGTGGGTAACTTGCATTAAATAAGTCTCATAAAAATGCACATGAATTAAGGATTTTTAATTAGAATTAAAATTAAAATTTAGGATGTGTAAAACTGTTAAATCACTGTATTCTTACTGCCTCTAGGCTTAATTAGAGTGGCAATACAGTTGATTCAACCAGTTCCGAAGACGCACAATAGTAAACAACTGCAGATGACTAAACAGGCTAAATATAGTTATGATAAACATGCATTCATGCAATACAATAATTTAGTGAATGGGTGTGGATGTGTTATATGAGTGTGTTAGCAACAGTCGCACAGATGCAGTTGCAGGTTTTATTTTATGTCAGTGAAAACATGGCAGAAGGCAGTGAAAGTGCTCTACAGATTTTTTAAGTTAATGTACATTTGATATCGTTTTCATATTTTTACTGTATAGACAGTTATTGCTTTAATGTTTATATGCAAGCAAAAAATGCATAGGGCTTGCCAAACGTGTTTTTGGTTTTCAATATAAAATTTGTCGAAATGATTTCACTTCGTGTATCACTACTTTTTGTACATTTTCAGCACATTTTTACAATGCCGCTATAATACTAATATTTTGGTGACTATATTCATGTTAATTTTTTATGCAGTTCCATTTCTACTTGTGAGTATGACCAGTTGTGCAGTACTCAAGTTACGCCTCTCTATGACTATGGTGTAGTCTGCCCTGAAGAAGAAGAAAAATTTGACCAATCATAGCTCAGGATTCATTCACCCCCCCCCCCCCCCCCCCAAAAAAAAATAAAAAAATCAATTAAAATAAAAATTCAAATTGCAACCATGGATGACTGACAAATGCATGATGTCATTTCAAAAGAAAGTATCATGGATCTGCAAATTGACTTTCATTTTATCCCTTTCATTCTCCCTTCTCACTCTGGCCGGCTGGTTCCTCAAGTGAGGACCATTCTCTGAACTCCTTTGCAAAGGTAAATCGGCTGGGGGCAGTAATTGACATTGTGAACTGGATTAAAATGTTATTTATGCAGGGCTTGAAATTCATTTCTTGCAGTGGGGGAGAATTCCCCCCTTATGCTTAACACATGGGAAAGGGGTCAATTTTTGTCAGAATCAAACAAGGAAATTTCGAAGTGTGCAAATATGCGTACGATCTGTGCAAATTACAAAACATCTTTAATAAATCACTTACCTCTTAAAGCTTTTCTGTATTTGTGCAGAACATTAATGATGCACTTTTTGATGACATTAAGAATTCTTGCGAATGTGTCATGAAAGTCCAATATTAATCTTCTTGTCAGTTCTAATACTAACAGAGATGTGACTAGTATCAGGGGAGGGCTGCTCTCAGGATTTAAACTGGTTTTATGATGTTGAAAATTGCAGTTCTGGTGGCCCAATTGAGGAGCGGCCCACTGGGAACTTTTCGGAGCTTCCCATGGTGACTTCTGTGGCGAAGTGATTACTGATAGTACTGGCAGTTCTTTACATTATAGCATCACATTTACTCATTAGGCTTTTTGAGTGTATAGCTGGAATGCATACTGTATACTTAGTTTGTGCATGTTTGACACCCTACAGCAAGACAAAGCAGGAAATTCCCACATTATGACAGCAGACTGCGTGGGAATAAGTAAAATACCTCCAGTTCCAAGCAAAATTTCAAATTCCGGTTTGTATTTGCAAGCTAGCTTGTTTGTTCACCAGTTTTTTAAGCTGTATTGTCCATGTGTTGCAGATGGTTAAGTGTAACCGTTCAATAATATTAAAAGGCAAGTAAAAAGACCGTTGCAGAATGCAAATGCAACTAAAATCAAAATTCTGTTAGTGTCAGCTAAGTGAAAACGACAAACTGAAACTAACGTGTCAGTGGGGTGGAAAATGTTAATGTTTTTTTTTTTTAACTGAGATAAGCCAGTTTCCTTGATCGGGCTATTAGTTTGCCTGTTTATTTATTTTATCTGTTTATTCATTCAACATTTAATCGCCAGATTTAATATTAAGCTACTGTAAATGGGTCACCTTTGTTCAAATCCATTCTCAGTTAGAAGTTTTGCCTCAATGTAATGCTTACAGTTAGCTTAATTCATTAAAACTTTTGTTGCCAGAGATTAAATTGAGCTACTGGTTGTTTTTTCGGATACACTCACATTTTGAATTTAGATTTCTGATATTAACAAATGAGTCGGCTATCCAAAATGTATCTCTTTTTGACTGGACGCATGTACGGTGGATATAAAAATTGTACACACCCCTGTTAAAATTTCAGGTTTTTGTGATGCGAAAAAATTAGACCACGATAAATCATTTAAAAACTTTACCCACCTTTAATGTGACCTATAGCCTGTACAATTCAATTGACAAAAAAAAGTATGTTAGGGGGAAAAATATAAAAATTAAAAAACATACAATGAGCTGGTTGCGTAAATATGCACACCCCTAAATTAATACTTTGTTGAAGTACCTTTTAATTTAATTACAGTATTCAGTTTTTCTGGATAGGAGCCCTTCAGCATGTCATATTTTGACTTGGCAATATTTGCCCACTTCTACTTGCAAAGTGGCTGCAAAAATGTCAAATGACGAGGGTATCTCTTGTGCAGGGCCCTCTTGAGGTCCTTATAGACTTTCAATTGGAGTTAGGCCTGGCCTCATGCTGGCCCATTCCAAAACTTTACATTTTCTTCTGCTCAATGCATCTTTTTGTTTATCTGGATCTATGCTTGGGGTCATTGTCTTGCCAAATCCCTCTTCATCTTCAGCTTTCTAGCAGACAAAATTTACACTTTTTTTTTTTAATCCACTGTAGATTAGCTGAATTTTTTTGGGCATAAGGTGGTACTCCAAGATTTTTATCAAAGTGTACAGGTCTGAGTAGGGCTGATACGGTACACATATTTATCGTGTACAATTTGGTACATAATTTTCGGTTTGGTACGCACAATGAAATTAATGGATATCTATACTGACACAACCTAAATTCTAAAATAGATGTTTAACACAGAAGATATGATGCTAATTGTGACTGTGAGTTGATTATGGAAATTGCTGGTAAGCAGTGTTAATTTTGTTAACGAAAATTTTTATGGTCAACCTTATCATCAATGAGCCTCATTCACCAACCGTTCTTACAAACAAATTTGTTCTTAAACTCCACACTTATTTTATGAAGATTCTGACCCATTTATAATTTGCATGATCGCTGTTACTACCATAAACATAATTTTTACACTTAAATTAGTTTTTATATTTTACTTTTGTAAATTATTAAAATACTATCATTTTATGAACTGTAGAATGAACAAGACTGCTATAACCAATTATTTTGAACAAATTATCATTACTCAAATGTGCATACAAATGGTCTTGAGTGTGCGTAGATTCTGTTCTTAGCTAAGAACAAATTCAGATAAGGAAACATTGGTGAATGTCAGAATCTTT
>JAABNY020003407.1:0-13737 GCA_015164015.2 Brevimyrus niger
GCTTCCGGGATAGGCTCCGGACCCCCCGCGACCCAGTAGGATAAGCGGTTTGGAAAATGGATGGATGGATATATATTATATAGTAAAGACCATATAGTGTATAGTAAAGACCAACCTCTTTTGGAAGTACTTGGATTAGCACTTTCAGTATTATAAGTATTATATTCTTATTGAACTGTATTACTTCTCAACTGAGTTTTTAGACCTATACTATTCTTAACCTGGGTTTTATGGAACCAGGATCAGAATGTCTGCTAAATACCATAAATATAAATGTAAATGTAGTATGGTTTTGGTTAATTACCACAAGTAATAAGTATTTAAATTCAAAGAAACTACAGCTGAAATAGAAAGAAAATTCTCCAGTACTACCCTTTAACTCTGACAATACCATGAAAACATACAAGGTGTCATTTTACAGTATAGATTCAGCTTGCATACTTATATTGTCATGTTTAACTTGCAGAATATACAGGGTACAAGTTTGTGCTGACTGCATGGAAAAGGGAATGATCTGTTACGTTAAGTTTTGATATAAGGTCCTGGTAATACCATGGAAACAATCAAGACCTTTTACAGTACAGTCTCAGCTTACTTACTGAGTAATTTTAAAAATATCTACAAGAATATATCCAATATTTACTAAGTTGTACCATGGCACTAGCAAAATACAGTTCCTATAGGGGGTGTTACCAGGTAAGTGCAAGGTAAAATTTACCTAACCCTTTATAAATGGGTGTATCCATGAGCAATAACTATGTAAGAAAAAGTAACGAATTGGAAAGTACTATCTTAATTTCTAGACAGTATATAATTAAAATTGGTCTGTTACAAACATAAACCTTGGACACCCACAATTGTAACTTAAATCTATGAGTGATAGAAGAGGTGTTTATTAAGATTTGCAACCATCCAGGAACAACAAAGTGCAAGTCGTCTACTGCGACTTCCATGAATCTAAAGGGCTGCTGGAATGTCAGGAAAATGAGGAAATGAGCAGACACATGTGAACTTGACACTGTAGAAATACTAGTGATGAAACATACAGACATGGACAAATTTGTTGGTACCCTTTCATGAAAAAAAACAACAACTATCTCTGAAATAACTTGAAACTGACAAAAGTTTAATAGGATTCCTTATTTTTTTATTCCAAATTTAACACAAATCAGACTTTGTTCTTGATTATTGAATCAATTGAATATTTTATATAATTAACCACTTTTTGCAGCAATCATTGCCAACAAGTGATCTCTGTACTTCTCAACGAGACTTTTGCATTTACTGTACAAACAGGTAGTTTGGCCTATTCTTCATGCAAACTACTCATGGTCGGGAACCAATTGGTTTTCCATTATTTCTTATGGGGAAAATTCGATCATGACTCGAACATTTTATGATTCAATCCAGAGTTCTGAATGGATTAAGTTCGAGTTCTGAGGTACCACTGTAATTGGGGAATCAAAGATGCACAGCACTTCCCTAAGAGGTAGCCAGCAAGTATCTATCCACTGGCCTGCAAGATGACATCTCGACTGTTCAGCAGATGGGAATTTGCTCTGACACGTGACAGCCGTACCGTTCATAAGGACCTTCAGTTTACCATTTAACTTTCGCTTTTGGTTATATGATGACAAGAAAACAGATTTTTTGCGACGAGAGAAAGAACAAATAAAACACGATAATCATGGACAGTCGGGTAAGCGTCGCCCGTCATGGATTATATATTTAAAAAAATTAGTATTAGGCTATTGTAAGTTAACTGTGCAGATTTATCGTTTTGTAAACTAAACTTTAATGTCATTAACGAATCTCCCGAACTATAGCTGCACAGGCATGGTCTGAAGCTACGTAGTAATAATATCTCTGAAACTCAACCATTTTGTGTTAGAGCATTTTGTTCTAAAATTACCGTTAATGTGTCATTATAATTTGAAGAACTAAAGGCTATAAAAACTTTACAATATAACCGTGTATCATGGCGAATGGTTTCACTTTCAATTTAACAGATGGGTGTGCAGAATCTGTTTGAACATCAAGTTAATTTCTGAAGAAGCTGCGCACATACTACGCGATAAATCTGAAACGGGGTATGGTGGGCTCTAGACAGGTTGTATGGATTTCTACGTATATATCATATGTGTTAGTTTTATAAAGAACTATTCTGTATGGACAGCAGGCCGTAGAAATAGATTTGGGACCAGCAGGTCTGATCTGTTGTGTCATCGCCACTTTTTTAAAAACTTATACTTACTTATAGTCACGAACTAACATGGTGCATAGGGAAAAAAGATGAAGATCCACTTGCTACTCCAAGACAGAGGGGTTTATTAATAAACAGTAGCTATGAGACATATAATACCGGACTTCGTTATCAAACTGAAACTGAGGTCACGCTATCCGCGCTAAAAAAAATGTTTGGTGTACACATAGACATGGCATTACGGTATCAGCTCGCGTTTATGAGAGAAGGGTCCTGTGGAGGTGACGTATTTCCGGTGGAGCTCCACTCTACAGGTGTCTGCAGCTAGACCCTTTTGGTTTATGAAGAAAAGAATGAATACTAATATGTACAAATTACAGGATGTACTTAAATACAATTAATTTCTTATGTTCCCATAATGTATAACTAAGTTATATAGCATCTGAAAGGCAATGTCCAATGCTAATAACAATAATTTATTAATCCCCAGGGGGAAATTCTTTTTTATACCTCCCTCAACAAGCTGTCCACAAAGGGCAGCCACCTGTAGCAACACCCAGGGAGCAGGGGGTTAAGGGCCTTGCTCAAGGATCCACTGACATGCTGAGGCTGGGCTATCTTGTGATTACAGACACACAGCTTAGCCCGCTGAGCCACGTATTCAATTTCCAAGAAAAAGCACTTTGAAATCCGTTATTGTAATTTATGAGTAAAGTTTGACAGGTCATTTGTCATATTTTTCACTTATTGTATAAAAATGTTTTTACGATCCCCAGTCTATGGTTGGGGATCGCCTCCCAGCTTCAGCAGGGAGGTCACACTTTCTGATAGCTACCATCAGATTTTGTGACCCCATCAAATTCAAGGAAAAAGCAGTGATGCAGCAGTCAGAAAGCCTTCAGGTGATAAAAATCCAATAGAAATTATAATAATAATCCTGGGATGTACAGATCAGCTCTGGCAAAGGGGTTAACTTTTTCTGACATCAAATGTTAGATTTTTAGACAAAAAACAAACAAAAAAAAACAGACAAAAAAAATCAAAACATTATTCAGAACAGTTTGTCTTTACACCATTACACACTTCTAATTGTCACGCCTCAAGGGGCAGGGCTTCACAGCAACCAACAATTACTGCAATCTAAACAAGCTACTTAACCCCAACGCAAGCACCCAGTACTTGTGAAGTATTTTTGCTATGCATATGCCACGTACTGAGCACTTCTCTGTTTTGTCTATTGCCCTTCTGTCTCACCTGCCTTCTTGTATCCTGCCGTCCTGCCTGCCTCGCTTCCCCGATCATCCCTGCCTGCCTGCCTGTCTGCCCGCCCGATCCTGCCTGCCCCGCTTGCCTTCCCTGCTCCATCACCCTGGTCTACCTTCATTCTTCTGACCATCTCATAGTCTCCTCCTCTAGTCTGTATTTGCAGGACTGAACAACCAGAGGGATGAGACAAGCATTCTTTTAAGTCACTGAGTTGAATTCCGATTTCAGTATTGTAATACAACGGTACCTCAGTTCTCAAACTCATTATAACTCAAATTTCAAAGTCGAACCAACCAGTTAGAAAAAAAAAAATTGCCTAGAACTTGATCTGAATCTTAGAAGTCAAATCGTGAACACCTACTTAAGATAACTTGTACATGCGAGGAAATGAGTCACGTGACACGTCTCTCAGGGGAAGCAAAAGGTAAAGTTTCAGTCTCAGCCTTGTATTCGCTGTGATAGGATCGTGCATGTTTACACTAGCTGAATACATGTACATATATTTAGACAGTATACATTTAAACAATGATAGACAGTAACAGTAATTATTGTTATATAATAAAATACATTTAAAACAAATATTTCTTATTAATTATTTTAATGTTAATAATAAACCATTAATACATTTAATTATGATAATATTGTCATGCCAAACAGGGACGGAAGGGAGACAAAGGTGCAGACGTTAGGGTATCTGAGAATACGGGTTTAATTGCAGGTAAGGCAGGCAAAACGCAGACAGACAATACTAGACAATTAGTAGACAATAGTAATTTTTTGGGGCCAGGAACTAATTAATTGATTTTGCATTATTTCCTACGGGGAAAAATTTAATTAGAACTTAAACTTTTTAGGATTCGATCTGGAGTTCTGAATGGATTAAGTTTGAGTACTGAGGTACCACTGTATTTACAACATACATTACACTCTTCAATGGCGACAGGGACGATCCACATTTTTAGTTCTGGGTCTGTTTCCCATTCCTTTCGGTACTGCTTCTTATACTTTCTCCACTTTGCAATGCTTCATAATTGTCAATTTCTCACTGTCTTAACAATTTCCTTCTACAAGATCTTTAAGACTAATGAAAATATCTGCTAATTTCAGTGAAACACCTCCCTGCAATAATTTGTATAAAAATTTTAACCCGCTGGATATACCCTAAAGCAGCCTAAAATTTCACTACCCACCCAAGTCAATATTTACTTGCCAAAGAAAATCAAAAGAATCTGTGAGTTGGACTTTGCTTGGGTTATACAACATCATGTGATCTATGAGGTCTGAGTCGTCTAGGTGTCAGAGGTTTCGAATTCCACCCACAAAAATAAACTGGTTCCAGTACCCTATGATTATTGTAATAAGGCCAGAAGACTCCAGTAATAAATATGAGTATAGTAAGTGTATCTGTATGAATAATTTAAACTATTTGTGTAAGAGGGGCAGGCTAAGACACCCCCCCACACCTCACATGTGCCTGAGATGTAGTACTTGCTTATAGTTTATTCTGATTTTGTATCTATTACTTACTTATCTAATACTTAATGTATTTATATTTATATTTGATTTTGTCAATTTTCCTTTGATTAATTTGATGTGTTCTTCCTGCTACAAAGGAACAAGCCGGAAGTATGGATTCAGTCCCAACTGATGTCATGAGTAAGTTATATTATATGTGTTATATTACAACTTCATGATGTATAACAGTTGTCTTAGGGGATTTTATTGCAGTAACTGATAGACTGCTAATATCAGTGATCAGCGCTAAACAGGCCTGCCTGGAGGTTAATGTTATCAGTCTAATGCAAAGAGAACAGTTTTAGCTCGTGAGCAGTTACAGGTGGAAATCAATGGTACAGTTTTGAGGTAACACAGCGTTTTATTAAGGAAAATTAAAAAAATTATTGCAGAGGCTGGTAGGAGTTGAACCACTGGGGTATTGCGCTTGGTAATGTGAGGCTTGCATGCTGCTGTTTTGCCAAGGAAGCCCATTCCATGAAGTACCTGTCAACAGTTTTTGAAAAACAACCTGAAATCCCTATTTCAACAGTTTGTATAATAGTCAAGAAATTTCACAGTTAAAAAACTGTTAAGATGCTTTCTGCACGTGTTTGTATGAAGAAACTCAATGAGTGAAGGGGATTACCAAGGCATTTTAGAGCGACATGGGTTCAAAAACTAGGCTTCACGTGTAAGTCTTTGGCCTTTCAGCAGGACAACGGTCCACAGCGCACATCAAACAGTACAAGAGAGTGGTTGAAAAGGAAAAGATGGACTGTTTACATCTGGCTAGTGATGAGTGCCGACCTAAATCCCATTTAAAACCATTGGAGAGAAATGAAATCTTCCATTCCAAGGGGACTCCTGCAAACTTAAAAGAGCCTAAGTGTATAGCGATGGAAGGAGTGGCAGAGACTCCCAGATGTGCGCAAGATATACTTCAAAGCTATAATTGTTGCCAAAGGTTCTGCAACCACATATTAGTGAAGGGTATTAGTGAATAATTGTGTCCAGCCTACATTTAATGCCTATATGTTTTTATTTCATTACAGTACATTTTATTAAATATTCAGATTAAATTGGTCAATTAGCATTTATTTCTGAAGATATTTTACATTTTTTGTTTACATTTGAGACGTGCAAATAATTCTGACCAACACTGTAAATGTCTCTGTATGTATTCATGTGCATTTCACTAACTACTAAAATTAATGGTAAATGCACCAGGGTGTTGTCCATCTATATTGTAGCTCCCTTTAAATTGAACAAACTTAGTCTTCTTTTAATGGACTGGAAACTGGGCCAAGAGAAAGAGAACTTAGTTCTCTTTGAATTCACATTGCCCATTATCTAAAGCACTTGGTTCACTTTCTGGGGCACTTGTTTTATGTGGTCTCAATCTATTTCACATTCACACTTGGTGCTTTTGGATACAAAACTGGTCATGAGTCATATCATCCTTAATCAACATCAATGATTGTGAGAATAACCCATATTTTAATATTTGTTTAATGGTTTAACTTATACTTATGATGTACAGATTATTCCTCTCCAGTAATGGTAATAAGAAAACGGGATATTAAATTATAAGTTTAACTACACACCTTGGGGATTAATGGTATATACCACGAGTAAATATGCCAGCAGGGTCCATCTTTCTTGCTGTTGTATTCTTGTTAACTTGTTTAAACTAGGGATGTGCCTATACTGATACCGGCATCGAGTATCGGGGCGATACTGCACTCATACACTGATACTCGTACTTGTAAAATTGCCAGATACCAAGGACCGATGCCACTTAATTGCAACATTACGCTAAAACTCAAAGCTGCAGTATTTTTTCAGACTGTAAGGTCTGTTATGCTATAGTGTGAAGAGGAGGAAGGGACAGCACACCACTGAGTTAACAAAAGCAGTTTGATGAAATGACGCACTATAGTGCAAAGTACACTGAATTTGCTAATGCTAGCAGAGAGAGACCGCAAAAACAAACTTTAGAACAAATTATGGAAAAGTGAGAGAAAATGCAACCGAAGCATTATTTATATCAAACATTAAATAAGTTTAGTTATTTCATGTTAGATATAATTAATGCTTCAGGTTCAATCGCAAATATAAGTACAGATGGGTGTATTTTGTCTTCAAACTTTAAAAAAAACAAACATTACCAAGCAGACCAGTCACACCTCTGGGGTTCTGGGTCCGTTTTAAGCATTGATACATTTCAGGAGAGGTGCATGGCAGACCACGACAGGGTCCACAGCTATGTCGATTCAACTTAGATTTATAAACCTGCCTTTACAGTCACACATGATAAATGTATCACATGCATGTATACAAGGTTTACGTTAAGTTTGATGTTGCCTTACATGTAAAAGAATAATCACAGTTTCTTCCACGCAATGAGCCAATTGGCAGCAGCTTATTAAATACTGGTATCAGATCGGTACTCAGTATCGGCCGATACCCAAAGCGCAGGTATCGGTATTGGTATCGGGACAGAAAAAGTGGGATAGTTTAAACTTTTACTTACTTGGTAAAAATTATGCTGTAAACGCACAGAACACTGTCTCAATAAGAGTCTGCCTTACATTTGTAGCTAAATATGTCTGTGTCACTGTCCCCTGTATCGTATTGGCATCCTGCCCATTGAGTTTCCGGCCTTGTCCCTCATTTTTCCTGCAGTAAATAATACTGAAGCAGTCACAGTAGATGGTTGATAGATGAGATTTGTGACTGATACACCAGCTACAGAGATACATATGTTGTGTTTTTAAACTGCGGATTATTTTTCCCTTTCAGAGGCAGTTCCTAATGATTCAGATATTCTGACATCAACAGGGGAAAACCTTAATAAACTTCTTCCAGGTGAACATAATTCTCAAGTTCAAAGTTACATCATGGGTCTCATCGAAGTGTTTTTACAGGTAAACCACTTTAAGAAACAAAATATTATTTTATAGGCATATTTTTTACCGTAATTTTACTGTAATTTGCAGACTTGACCCTGCAGACTATATTAACTTGCCATCTCTAGAGTCAGAATTACTGAATCATTTATCTTGTCAGTCTTAACATCTTTTTAACAACAGATGCTCAAAGATAAAAGGGACACTCAGTACCCTAAGATTATTGTAATAAGGCTGCTAAACTCCATTAATAAATATGGGTATAGTAAGTGTAATTGTATGACTAATTTAAATTATTTGTTTAAGAGGGGCAGGCTAAGTCACCCCCACACCCCCCACACATGCCTGAGATGTAGTACTTACATATAGTTTATTCTGATTTTGTGTCTATTTTATTTTTTTCTATTCTAATATACAGTAGTTTGTTTCTAATGTATTCACCTTCTTATTTGGGTTTGTGAATTTTCCTTCGATGAATTTGATGTGTTCTTCCTGCTATGAAGGAGGAAAAAGCCAGACAAAGTATGGATTCAATCCCAGCTGATGTCATGAGTAAGTTGCCCAAGAAAATGTGTTAAATTACTTCATGATGTATGGCAGTGGTTTTAGGGGATTGTATTCCAGTAAGTGCAAGAAATATATTATATTTATAATAATTAGTGCTGCCAAACGATTCAAATTTTTAGTCAGGTTAATCACAGGGTTGCTGTGGATTAATTTCAATTAATCACGATTAAATATAATTCATTTTTAATGTATATTAATCACATTTCATTTTGCATAAGCAAACAGACTCAAGAAAAAAGGGAATATATATATGCACTTAATATGTTTACTGAACATCTTGAACATGAGTCGGATGCATTCCATCTGCCAAAGAAGTGCAATACCATGGACCCATATCAAAAAGCAAGAACTTTTGCTTAGCCAAACAACTTGTCGTATTTAAGGTGCCTCAGTTTAAATGGTCTTTATCTTTGTTCACTGACAGTTAGCCCGAACTACCATAAATTCGACAAATAATCAGACTAATCATGACATCCAATTCTAGTCTGGTTATTTGCCATTGTTAGCAATATCAGCTGATAACACATTACGTGCGGTGCTTTAAATATAACACTCCATAGCAACAAGTCCACAGATAAGTTGGATGGTATAGTGTGTGCAACTGGTTTAATGAACCACAAATGCGAAGTAGTGCTTAAACAGTATAAAACTACAACTTTCCCTTCTGTTGATAAAGGGCGCAGCCATCTTGGATTCTGAATTCAGGATCCTCTGTGCTGCTCTGAGATATTTCTCGGGTATCTGAGAAACAGGAGCATGCATATCATCACTTCCGGCTTCAAAACTTGGAATCCAGCTCGGAATACGAGTTCCGAGGGCAAATGGAACGCACCAAAACTGCCAAAATGGTTGACAGAGACATTTCTGGGATTTTAAGTCATTCTGCGCTGCAGATGGGTTAATTGCCTTAAAAATATTAATCTGATCAATCATGATGATGGATTAATCCATGTTAACCCACTAATTTTGACAGCCCTAGTAATAATATAAGTGATCATCACTAAGCAGGCTGGCCTGCAGGTCAATGTGATCAGTCTTTTGCAGAGAGAACAGCTTTAGCTCCTGAGCAGTTACATATGGAAGACAATAGTATAGTATGGAGGAAACGCAGCATTTAATTTCTGAGAATTAAAAATGAATGCAGAGGCTGTCAGGGGTTGAAACACAGGGGTATTTCTTACATTTCAGCATTATTCCTGGAAACAATCACATCAGTTCATACTGTCCTTTGGCCCACTGCCTGCAGGTAATGTAATCAGCCTTGTGCAGTGAGAACTGTTTTAATAAAGTCCAATTCTTGCTGTAGGCTGACCACTAGGGGTCACTTCTCTTTGGCTCTAGTGGAATCCTGTTTATCCATCTCCTTGCAAAATTTTCTGGTTTGAACAGATCCTCTTCCCTCTGTTCCTACATAATTCTCCATTCGAGTCAAAATGTCTCCTATTGTCATCCATCTATCTTCCAACCTGCTTGTCCTACTGGGTTACATAAGAACACGAGAAGAACATAAGAAATTTACAAACGAGAGGAGGCCATTCGGCCTATCAAGCTTGTTTGGGGAGAACTTAACTAATAGCTCAGAGTTGTTAAAATCTTACCTAGCCCTGATTTAGAGGGGGGTCCAGAGCCTATCCCAGCTATGGGCACAAGGCAGGGAGCAACCCTGGGTGGGGGCCAGCCCATCACAGGGCCCACTCACACACCATTTACTCACACATGTACAATTTAGTAACTCTCAGCATGTCTTTGGACTGTGGGAGGAAACCCCATGACAACCCAGGCAGAGACTCAAACGTGGGTCCCAGAGGTGTGAGGTAACAGTGCTAACCACTGCACCACTATGGCCACCCTCTCTTATTATCAGCTTCAGATAAATGATCCATGGAGTCATACTGGGCTGAAATGTCGTTCTCATTCATCGTAGTGCAATACAATATAACACAATATAAAAACAGAAATGCTTATAAACACAATTTGGGTAAAGCATTAAAGACATGGACATTGATGTATGATTGTGGTCTTTTTGAAGTATTCAGAGATAAAACCTTGTCTAAAATAAGGTGTTGAAATTGTCTGTCAGCACTTCTGTAAGCTCCTGAGATCCTGTAAGTCCCTGAGATCCTGACCTGGAATACTGTCAGGACCAGCAGACTGATGTGGGTTCACTTTACATAGACTGTTCCTTACTTCTGCTGTGGATAACTGGTGTGTCTATTCACTGGGGGGAGGGGTGGTATTCTCTACCTTGTTGTTTGCCACATCAGACTGGGGGAAGAACTGGTTGAGCCTGTCAGTTATCACAATCCATTATACAGAGATAGATATATTCTGTTTTTAAATTGTGGACTATATTTTTCCCCTTCAGAGGCAGTTCCTTGCGATCCAGGTATTCTGACATCAATAGAGGAGAACCTTAATGAACTGCCAGGTGAACGTAATTTTCAAAGTCACATCATGGGCCTCATCCGCACATTTTTTCAGGTAAACCACATCAAGTAGCTGAATACTTTATTGCAGGCACATTTTTGCTGTAATTTGCTTTAAAAACACTTATTTGCCATTTCACCTATAGTGTAATAATGACTGAAATGCTTATCTTGTCTTAACACCATCTAAAAAAATAAGGACCATGCAGAGACTTTGTGAGCAGCAGGTGCTCAAAGATAAAAAGGGGCGTCAGTACTGTCCTGATTTCTGTGGCTACCAGAGAACCTCAAATTTTTTTTTAGTATATTAATTGTAATTGTGTGAATACTTTATATAGTTTGTCCAAAATGGGCAGGTTCAGGCACAATCCCCATATGTACTTAAGTACAGTGGAACCTACTGTAGGTTCTCAAACTTCCGTTCCAGTACAGTCCAGAGCTGATTTGGTTGAAAACCGAATCAATTTTTCCATAAGAAATAGTGTAAAGTTGATTAATCCGTTCCATCCTGCCGAATGACTGCCTATTTAAACCTGTATAAATACATACCTAATGCTAAAACTATAAATAAAAACTTTTAAATCCATTAATACAAATTTAACTGCACTGTGGAGAGCTAATGGCATACAGTAGGTGGAAATGCTGTCACTGGCTAATTATGTTTTTTTTCCTCTAAACCAACAGTTTTTCTACCTCTTTAGTTGCCAGTGGTCTTTGTTGCACAAGCACTTTCACCCATTTAGCAACATCACCTCCTTTGATGGCCTCTTTATGTTTCATTATATTTCATTATGTTTCATCGCCGTTCTATAGTGAGATCAGACATGACAAGACCTTTCTCATACTTTGCAGTTACAACATTTTTAAGCTCAATCATGGTTCTCACAACTTTCCGTTTTGGTTTGCTGCTGTCACTAACCATCTTAAGACCCATGGTGGCTTATTTTAAAATCAAATAATCATAATTGATGCTTTATTGATCCCCATGGAGAAATTGTCTTTATGCCTCTCTCAGCTTACTGTTTCTAAAGTAAGTTGTCCGTGAAGAACAGTCACCCATAGTGGTGCCTGGGGGTTAAGGGCCTTACGTGCTGGTTTGAAACATGCTGGTTTGAACCTGAAACCTTCTGACTACAGGCACACAGGCTTAGCCCACTAAACCACACACTGAGCAACAAAAGCAAAAAAAATTAAAATAAAAAAATTATGTGATGTACGAATCGTGATTGAATCCTTCTTTCAATGACCCGTCTAGGAGTGATTTAAACACTACAGATGAAACAGCAAGGATGAAAGGATGTACCCCCCCCCACGACTCATTGAATTGAACGTTTGATTTAAACAAACAGTTCAAAAGAATTAATTTTATAAATTGAACAGAATGTCCCATCATTATAATACGCCTGCATTCTCTCCGTTGTTTATCTGTAAAAATACCTGTGCTTTGTCAGACAGGTTTCAGAACGAAGGTGTTGGTTGGTTGAGAATTGAAAATAAGTTCTACAACCAAGACTTTATGTTTTTAAAAACAATATGATTGAGAGCCGAATTGTATGAGGTGTGAAACGTTCGAGAACTGAGGTTCCACTATACTTGCATATCATTACAGTGTTGATTTTATGTCTATTACTTCCTTAATGTGTTCACATTTTCATGTACTTTTGTGAATTAATTAGTTTTGCTGATTAACCTGACATGTTCTTCCCGCTATGAAGGGGCAAGCCGGAAAAAGTATGGGATCAAGCCCAGCTGAAGTCAAAAGTAAGTATCTTAGGGGACTGTATTGCAGTAAGTGATAATCAGTGATAATATCAGCGACAGCAGCAGATGTCTAACCTGGGTACCAATAAGCCAAACATCAATAATAACAGTGAGCCAATCTTTAACTATACAAAAGTTGTGTTATCACCTATCTTTCATGAGACACTGTATCTGTGGGAATTTGCCACTTCACTGTTGTAAGCGAGTAGCTTTGAGCTTTTTCGTTTGGGGTGCAGGAACATTTACATTTCATTAATAGGCGAATGTCAAATTTGGCCTGCAGATTATTAAGACATTTTTACATCAGTGAAGAAATAGTCATGCTATCTGCTGAAGAGTCTGGAGCATTCCTTACGGTGGCCCCTAGAGACAAAACACAAACAAAAGAAAAAGCAGAAACAAATGAAAATGCACTATGGCCTGATACAGGCGATGTTACAGAGGTGAAAGTAAGCTGTTTTTACTATGGCACGTAGGTGTGCATCAAATAAGAGGGTTGGGTCAAAGGTGACACCAAGATTTCAGACCAGAGGAAATGGAAAAATGGTAGTGTGGTTGCATTGCCACTTCTGGGATGACTTTTTGAGGTACCTCCTCCGCATATTTGGGAACTACATGAGAAACCATTGTAGGGTCAGGGAGGAACTGTGTAGCATCCATACAGTCAGCCTGAGCGCTAATGTCAATCGACCTTTCTGGTAATGCAAACATCCATCGCAATGTGCTATCTCAAAAGATCTAATATCATCATACACAAAGTTAACAGAAAGTTTGGCTGCAGTACCCTTATCCTCTCACCTTTAACTCTGTGGTTCTTTAAGATGTCATTGGATAGCACTGCTGCTAGGTTTTGAAATAGCACAGCTATCGATATGCTTTCTGAGTGAAGACGTCCCACACTAAGAAAAGAACACGGTACCTACAGTCAAACATGGTAGAGGGGGGTGATTGGGAGGAACGGCCTCCCTGATCTGAACCTGAGTGGTGTTCTGTTATTGGACTTTTGTGCAATGCATTATTTGTTCATAACGAACACCATGTTCAAGCATAAGGGTGTCCATAAATGGACATGGTACGAACAGGCCTGGGGCTACAGGTCGATGATCGA
>JAABNY020003408.1:0-20486 GCA_015164015.2 Brevimyrus niger
TGGATGGGTGGATGGATGGATGATAATACTAACATCACTACCTGTGCTCTTTGAGCCTCAGTTTCTTAGCATCATTAATTTCTTATTGAACTATGATCTTTCACAGGGACATTACACTGTATGCAGATCTTTTACGTGGACATTATACTGTGTTCAGGACCTGTGCTCACAGAGATATTCACCGTTTGAGGAAGTAAATCAAGCTTAAGTAATGAAGACAATGTTACATATTGTGTTAGGTTTTTGGAAGGACATCTAGGCTTATAAAGCCAAAATGCTTTCAAGTTTAAAATAATCATTCCTTGGCAGCTAAGATTTTTTAGGTTTTAGATATTTCTCATGGTGTCACTGTATCTACTATTTTTATTGCATTACCAAGCCAGTAATTTTATAAGTGGTCCATTTGCAGTTAATTTCTTTGGTCTGACTTAAAGATCCTTAGAAGTCTGAAATTCTGCAGAAAAACACAAAGATCAGGATGAAAGCTATTATTTTCTGTCTACACAGCTATATAATTAAGCCAAAATATTTCAGAAAGGCGTTCATGAAACGTTGTGAAGTTTAAAGCACAGATTTATACCCACATCCATAAATATTACGATGGATCTATAGAACAGTGGTATTCTGCTCTGTCTTGATGGTAGAACTCTAATCTGGTTTCGAACCAGTTTAGCACTGAACTCAGTTTCATTATCTGAACCATTAATTGCACAAACAGATTTTATTTTTTTTTCAATCACTTTGCGATAAATTCAATAACTGTGGACTTGCATTTTTAATTAAACTGAATTTTTATTAGCTGAGAAATACTTTAAAAAGCACATATTTTTTTACTCCTTAAAATAAATAATTAAAATTTTAATTATTAAACTATGAAAATTTTAAATTCCAAATATTGAATTAATCTACTATTACTTAATTCTGAGTCTTAAAAATTATTAAGCAGCTGAATAGCTGAAGTTTAACACCAGTTACACTCTTATTTCAAAAATGATTAAATAACTTTGCTAATCCAACTAATATCTCTAAGATACAATTTGTATAATTTTTTTATGTCAAGATCAAATGCAATAAACATTATTATAACATTATTAGATAAACTGACACAAACTGATTAAATGTTTGTTTTGCTGGTTGGAATGAATCTGTTTATATTGCTTATAACCTGACAGTAACATAACAGAGAACTTATCTGCAAAAACAGGCTTGTGGAAATCGGTGGCAGGCCCACTCTGTTTGTGATCATTTTGTAGGTATAAATAGAAAAATCAGCCTATGAAACAAGAGACTGTTCACAGTAGCGCCTTATACTGAGACGTTGCTGAAGGCACAGCATCCACAGTCAGCCGGAGGAGCAATAAATTACCCATCAGCAGCCGTCGCTTCACCCGCTTGTCCACTTCGGCCAGGAGCGTGGCGTTGTGCTCGGAACCTTCTGCCAGGGACTCGTCCCGCTCTGTGGCAAGAAGACAGGGCCAAGCGGCCGACAGCATGACATCAGCGGACGGACAGGAAAAGCAGGCAGCCCTCACTCCTGTCCACTGACGCCGGCAGGATCACTTAGGCTATTGGGCGTACATGCGGCCCTCCAATCCGGACACAATCAGGTAAAAAAAAAAACACAGACGCAGATGACAGCATGACAGCCTTCTGCTACTATTACATAACAAGCGCGAAATGGACAAAACAAGAAAACAAACACATCTCTAACAATCATTCCTGACAAAGAAAATAATCGTCAGACACCTTGGCTATGATGCCATTGAAGAGAGGGGCTGAAGGAGGCGACTATGGGCAAACCCTGGAGTGAAACACCGATTCACTATCTGTCCGCCTGCATGTCTCAGAGTAACAGAGGCCTGTTCACGCTTATGCCGCACAGTTGACATGGTACTTATGTCAGATAAAACAGCACCATGGTTATATTTCATTTTACTTGTTAGTCACTTTTCTGTAAGTGCAGCTAGGCAATGGTTTCACCTGGTCAACTGGTTTTCCAACGTACAATTATACTGTCATACATTTTAATAAATGGCCCCAAGCATCCCTCATCTATTTTATGCAGGGGTTACCCTTTCTGTTATGAAGTTCTTCTTACCTACACAGGATCTCCCATCAGAGTGCAGGGCGTACCTCATATGACACCTGCATATAGGCCCTTGCTCTGTATCCTCACATATGTGCTGGCAACCTCCATTTCCATGGTTACAGGTTACTGGGCAGGAACACACAAGGCACACAGGTTTGTGAAAAAGTCTCTGATTCTCCTGATAGAAGAATGCATTTAAACCGAGCCATCCATAGATTTTGTGAGCGGAATGAAGGCACGTACATGTGCAGCCCCTCTGGTTCTTGGCCAGCTCAAAGCCAGGCCGGCACTCACAGGACACGCCCCCTTTGGGCGTCTCCTTGCAAATGTGGGCACAGCCGTGGTCCTTATTCATGCAGCTAAGTCCCTCTGGTGAGAGAAGGGAGACAAAGAGGGTCAGCATCATGCAACGGCATAAAGCCAAGCAGTAAGACACCATAACAGCGTAGAGCAGGCGAGCTTCTAGCTATTGAAAAGATCAGGGGCTAAGTCAAGTCTACCTGGGGCTGGACTATTTTTTGTTTTTGAGGGAAGATAATAGGCACCGGGGCTAAAAACTCATACTTGAGGAAAGGCTTAAAATACTCAGGGTTTTAGCCCCAAGTGATTGCAGCTAACGACACATAGAGAGATGATCCCCCATATTCCCGAAACTTCATAGACGTTTAAGAGACACAAGAATCAAAACTCACTCACTGTGCACAAGTGAGGAATTCAGGCTAAGTACATTCCCTCTGTACAAATCAGCATACACCCCTGTAATACCAGGGGTCCAGCTCCTTAACTGCCATAGGGTCTGTTTCTAGAAGATTCTAATGTAAAATACACTTTTTCCAAGGGTCCTCATGATTGCAGCTTGTTTCATCAGCGTGGAAGAATTACGCTCATATATTATGGGATTTGCATCCCATCCCGGCAGTTTGCCTGACATTCGCCCTACGCTTCCCCGGGAGTGAGAGATTATGGAAGATGGATACATTACATGCAGCTGTCTAAAGAGGGCAGAGAAACTGGACATAAATTCACGGCACATCATCCATCAAATGCCTCTCTCCACAACAGAGAATCACAAGTTATGCCTCTGACCTATATGTATACATAAAGAGACGTCTCCTAAGCACTCCTTAAAACCCATTATCTATGAACCAGTGATCAGAAACACTCCATGTGCAGCTGTTATGTCCAGGTCTCCCTTGAGAAGGAAAACATCGTGACAGAATTCCCATTTTTGTCCCGAGCTTGACGCCACTCAACGGAGCGTGAGTGGATCCCGCCCCAGCCGCAGAACAGGGCTTTGCACCCCGACGTATGAATGCGGCAGTCCGGTCAGACACACGGGCTAAATGAAGCAGGCCAGAGGAGCGTTATTCAAGCATATCAAAAGGGGTTTGGGGGGTAAGAGCAGCAAATCGCAAGGGACAAAGAGCTGGACCCATCTGTGGGGAAAGCAAAAGGTTTCCCTCTGAGGCATGAGGTTTCAGAAGTACAGAAACAAATGTGGGGGAGGTGCCCCCGCTCTAAATGGCTCTCCAGCTAATGTCGACTTGAAATGCTTAAGAGCTTCACTTTACAGGACACCCTTCAGCGTCCCTTTCACGTTTGTTTGCCCAGCCTGAGATACCTTCCTTTATGCAGCCCAGAGATACTTCGAGTCGGTGCGTCTTTTCAGAATCCGAGCTGCAGTGGCTCAGCTGCCGTATGCTTTTAAACTACGAACAGGTGGTCAGATCTGAGTCCTTAAAATCACCCTTGTCATTAGTTTGCATGGATTGGGTGAGCAGTGGAGGCGAACCTTAAGCTTTGATGTCACATTAGTTTAGTAGGCTGCTGTGAAGAACTGGCACTCTTTACCTGTGGTATGAAAGACCGCTGCTGCGTAACCATATAGGGCAAGAAGGGCTGCACGCCTTAAACTAAACTAACCGAGAGAGTCATAGAACAATACATGCGGATAAGAAACCATTGGACACGTTAAAAAAAAAGTGCTTTATTCTCATCTATGACATTGCTCACAAAGGCCTGAGGACCGCAGTTATTAACTTGTTTTTGTTCCCAGGGACCTGAATCTTCTTTTCCCACAGCGTGAGTCTTTTGGGGCCGGGCTACTATAGATAATACCAGAAAAAGGCAACCCAACTTAAAAGCCATCATCCCCATTGTGGTGTCAATCACACACTTATATGTGAGCGTTTACAAATTAGCTCCGTAAATCTCCTCGGAGGCCCTGGCCCTGCCAACGAGCCGCATCCCGGGCCTTCCCCGATACTCCAGCAACAGTTTAATTTCAACGGCACTGTTTGCGATTGAATCGTCCAAATGCCCTCTTGTCTGAAATTTCATTAAATACTCTCTATTCACTTCTTAATGAAAGCATGTGCTGCACAGAGATGATTTCAAATCCATGCTGGAGCGGCCGCAGGAGACATCATCTCCCCGAGCAACCCTGAGACAGGGAGGTGGGTGATGGCAGACTGGGGACTCACCTGCAGAGCGCTGGATGCAGGTGTGCTGGTTATCGCTGAGGAAGAAGCCCTGCTTACAGCGGCACTCATAGCTGCCCATGGCGTTGACACAATCCTGCTGACAGCCGCCATTGTTGAACATACACTCATCCACATCTAGGAAGAGAGAGACCTTCAGAAAGCTGCATTCAGCCAAAAGACTGAGTCCCCATGTAACTGCGAATACTGGTAGAAATATATCTCAAAATCAATTAAAGCAATCGCAGCCTTATATATGGATGGTGTTTGAATTTTGAATGTTCTTTATTGTACAAGCATTCAAAAACAGCAATTAAACGTTTGTTGTTTTGTAAGATTTGTAGCACAATTGCTTATAGGTATTTCATAAGGATCTCTATAAGCAGCAATTGATTTTTCATCTGGCACATAAAATTTCAAGAAAACTTTCTAAATAAATATGTATTTCTTGACGTCCTGTGGACTGTTACGTTAAAAATATTCTTTTGTTATGAACTTTGTATCAACGGTGTTCTTTATTTATTTATTTAGGGACAATGAAAATTGCAGTTCTCCAGAAAAATTACACCACAATACTGTGAAAATAACGGTCAGACTCAATCGGGCATTAGCAGATTTCTGTACCGTAACGCATCTTATGTGCGTCTCACCTAGACAGTTATGTCCATCGTGTGCCAACATGAATCCGTCGTGGCACGTGCACCGGTAGTTGCCCGGTATGTTGTTGCATTCGTGCACACAGCCGCCGTTATACTCGATATCGCATTCATCAATGTCTATGAAAAGGATACACATTAAGTTTTATGAATAATGTATATTATAAAAATTATAAACAAAGCAATAGTCTGTAGTCCGTATAAACATATAAACTCGTTTGTCAGCAAGCAATATGGCATTAAATGTTCAGAAGATTTATCAAACGCGAAACAAAATATTAACAGTTCATTATAATATTGACGCAATACTGCGATCTTCATATTTTTTTATTTTGGAAAGCAATGCTAATTGACTGGCGTTACCTTCGCATTGTGTCCCGTCCCCTGTAAATCCGGCTTTACACGTGCATTTGTATGAAGCCGGTGTATTCTGACAAACAGCGTCAATGTGGCACACATTCTTTCCTTCCAGGCATCGGTCTGTATTTGAAATGATTAAAACCACGACCATTTTCTATACGTATGACAAGCTGTGACATCCGTTTAATTACACATTAGCTCCACCATTCATAGGCTATATAATTTAAACATAGTCCGTTTAACAACTGTTTCAAAAATGATGCGAAACATTTTAAACAACAGATATTTAAAAGTTTATCTCGTGTACTTCTTAGTTCTATTTTAGTTTGCTACTCCATATTTACAAACTTCAAACAAAAGATACGATTACATTTGTTTTCAAAGTATATTTATGAAGACAGAATATGCAAAATGCAGAGCATAATAAATGCAGACACATAACTGCAAAAATAATATCATGATAGTGTATTTTGTATATTTTATCGAAAATCACTGCATAAAATTAAATTAAGGGCATAAAAAAACAAAGATGCAATCGGGTGAATGAATAGAGCAGTCGGGTAAAGTGCGACGACTTACCTCGATTCTTTCCAAGTGCGACACTTTGGTGAGTATTTAACAAGAGCAAAAACAAACAAAAGTCCCTCGCAGTACAAATAGCTCCCATAGTGATAGGATCCCGTGTGGCGGTGTCTCGGTATGGACGCGCTCACACTGAGGAGTTAACGAAGTCTCTGCCTCATTTTCATCCAACGTACCCTGTCAAGCGACTTAAGTTAACGAGGGTTTGAGAGGAAGAAGAATGTGTGTCGGTGTGTGTGTGAATCTCGGTGATCTGGGGGGTGGGTCGCTTAGTACCGTAGGCATTAGTTACCCTACCGACTCTTTGGGGCCAATCTCGATGCAAGTATGATTTGATCTAGCTTATTTTTATTTGTATATTAACACCAGTTGTGATTTACAGGTTGAGTTTGGCCTATGTATTTCATATATTAATCCTATAAAGGAATCATTAATCCCGTTAGCACTGTTTTAAACCACACGTAAATTGCGGTCTTGTGGGCCCCTAACGAGTAAAGTCGATATTTCTCAATTGGAATTCAAGTATTCAAATATGGGGGATTAAAGTAGAACGACCAAAATTTTGAAATTTTTAAAGGAAAAAGACGTGCAAGCAGTCGTTGGTCATTTTTTAGTTGCACTACAATAGTAACATCGGCGAGTCACCTACTGCGTTACAACAAAATTCTTCAAAGTGTCTCTGCAAAAGGCCATAGATTTCTTCTTACATTGGGCGATGGCGCCACCCTGTGGCAACTGGACGAAACATTAAACGTTGAGTCAGTTTTCAGTGTTAGTAAATGGTAATCACGCTGCTTATTTTGTCATAAATCAGGAACCTTGTATATGTGCAACTGTTTTCTGGTCAAATGTGTGTTTATCGTATTGGTTATGCTAAAGTTACAGTATATTTGAGGTATTAATGCATCCATCCACCAATCTTCCGGCCACTTATACGTTAGATCAGGGGTGTCAAACTCCAGTTCTTTGGTTTACCTTCATTGAACACACCTGATTCAATTCCATGTACTAATTACCACAGAGCTCATAAGCTAAATAATTTGTGGTGGAACAGGGAAAGAACTAAGCTACACAGGGCTGCCTGTGTACACTCCGGCCCCCCAGGACTGGGACAGGAGTTTGACACCCCTGCAGTACATTGTAAAAATGCTTGACGATAAAATTGTCCAGATGCAGGAAATCGGCAGTTTATTGGGATAAATCTTAAATCAGAAGGACAGGTAGAAAATCGAGATAAATCCAAAGACATCAGGAGTGTCTGCAAGTCTGGCCTGGGGAGGGGCCGTGCTGGGGCAGGAAACGAGCAACAGTCCATCTCACATCCCCAGTGCTGAAGGTGTTATCCACTGAGCTACTTTGTTGCCAGAATGAGTTTATGATTGTATTTTACAAACTTTTTGCTTTGTTTTCACAATTTAATGGCATTTGTAACCACAAAAGCCCACTAAAAGGCTTCATCTCCAAGGAACATTTACACATTTAATGCAATTTAGTAGATGACGAAGCAGGGATTATTGCATATATACAAGTGGGAACATCATTTATGTATTTAACATTGCATGTGTTTTGCTCATATTCTGAACACGTGGAGCTATTGCCATCACTAAACTGAGTACTGTACTACCAGTTAATACTAATAGACTAAAAACAGCATGCTTAGGGCATTTATCTGTGCTATTAAACAGAAAGTAATTATTTTAATATTTTATTAAAGCACAAACTACAGATGAAATATATAAAATAGCATTCTGTCTAACTCCCATAAAGTCCACAAAGTTTTTATAGTATCAGGAATGTTTATTTATTTTTAAATAAATAAATAAAAATTATAGCAGAAATTTCAATGTTCTTCTTTAAAAAAAAAAATCTTTAGAGTCTGAAAATAACATTGGCTTGCTTTAAATCTGAATTAGTGATACTCCTACATTTGGTGTTAAACTTCATCCAAATGTTATCTCTCATGTTACCATAAAAGAAAAATGTGGCAATATTTAATGCTGGCAAAATTATCCAAACCACTAGTGAAAAGGAACATTAGTGAGACATTGTCACAACACCAGGCCATGACTAACATCACTTTAATCAGAAAAACATAGCTTAATGCAGATAATAGTGTGTCAATAGATTCATTTACTACTGTAAATAACTAGTTAGTTACAGAATTCCATATGGTTGTGGTCAATAAGAAAAATATGGGAAGAGGTAGTGGACATTGTTACATGTTCCATACAATAAGGCAAAATACTTTGACAACGCTCTCTAGAAATTGCAGTGGAATTTATTTTTACGTTTGAGATGTTTAATTCAAATCAAACAGTTTACAAGGCCCATTTAATTCCTGAGAAACACATGAAGTCACAAGTCAGGGAGTTTTAAAGTTTGTAAGGTGTGTCAAGCGTAAAAAGAAACCATAGCATAATCAGCTTTGATAATTAAAAAAAAAAAAAAACACAGAACTGTAGGAAGTCTTTGAAAGCTCACAAGAAAAACGGGAATTTTCTTAGCCTGATGTTAGTTGGCTCTTTAATTCAACATGATTTCACACATTCAAAACGTCTGCATAGATTTCATTTGTAATTTTTTGTTACAAATAACCTGAATAATTGCAAACCATGAGGGAGTTTCTCAGACAGCATTAACAAGGGAGCCGATTACACAGGTTACAATGCTTCCTGACATCAGCACTCAGGTGCTTCACATGGGTTAAAGCATATAAACAAACCATAATCCTCAAGTATCTTAGCTTTCACACTGTGTAAAGGACTATGCTGCAGTCCTTTAACTAGTAAAAGGGAGGGGACTAATGGAATCAATCTGCTCAAAATGCCTCAAATTCTTACAAGGACAATACAAGCCGGAAAAAATATAGGCATGAAGAGCAAATAATTAAAAGGTACCTTGTTAGGAAACCATGGGATAGAGCTTAACAGATTGAGACTAGGTGCATTTAGACAGATGTACGTACACACAATGAAAGTTTGGATACGTCAACTGTCTGAATAAATATGTTTCAATAGACAGGCAAAATGGGGCCAAACATCTACTGCAAGGTGATACCACACAAACCTGGGTGTCAAACATCTTCCATACTTCCATTGCATATTTATTAAAACTGATCAACACAATTTATGATAACTGATCTAGGATCAGTACTGCAGGAAGGAACTAATAAGTTTAAAAGGCATCTGGGGTTTAAAAGGAATATTTTTTTTTTTTTTTTTTTAAATCACTGCCCTGAACTTCATATTTTCCCGGACACCCGGCATGGACCTATTAAACACATAAAACATCAGTAATTTGGTTTGTGCCTAAAATATGCAAAATAAGAAGTAGTTGCCACAAAATGCCATAAATAAGAAACCATCACTGTGATGAAATGATTTATACTGTTAATCTATGCATATTAATACAGGAAATAACCTTCCTTTTAGCCAAAAAGGACAAAAGAAACGAAAGCAAAAACCATTAGAACGTAACCGTATTTACAAACTGGCACTGATAAAATAGGATGAGTTCACAGTTTGAATATATAAAAACCCACGTTTGCTTCTGGACAAAAAAAAAATAAAAAGAATGTAATAATCATACTTCCTGAAACTATAAATATAACTAAATGCCCTGACCTTAAAACGGCTTTTTTTATTTTTCATTTTCTTAAAAAAGATAGGGAAATTCATTTTTATACAAAAAAATAAAAAGAAATATTCAAAATAAAATAAAATAAAAAACTGGGACACTGTCTACCTGTCTAACAGCTATACAGTAAAGCTACTAAGGGAATTGTGGAGGTGGAGTCTGCCACTGGAGACAAAGCTAAGAGGAGCCAATGAGACTCTGAGGGGGCGGGGCAGAGCATGTGGGCCATCACCAGGTCCCCTTCAGGTCCTCCTCCGCTAGAGAAACAGGGGGAGAAGTAGAAAGGTGTGTCTCCTGTGCAGGCAGCAGAGTCTCCTGCTTCTTGGAGCTACAACAGGGCTTGAAGAAGCGCGGGTCGATGATGACTTCTCCAAAGCGACCTTTGTAGATGATCCCACAGCACACCTTTTGTCTGCAAGAAAGAGATGGCTCAATATGAAGGTGACAAATTCAGGATTTGACCTTGTGCCAGTTGCACTGTATGTAATCAACGATTTATTAATAAAGTATCATTTAAAACCCATGAGCCCAAGCACAGTTTTTCCCCATGGTTAAAAACATGTAGGCTATGTTTTTAAAATACCATATTCATAGTAAAAAATAAATAAATAAATTGTACTTCGGTCAAAATGTCTATCTGAATTGGCCATGGTGTTGATCCAGGGCCTGAACACAAGCTACAATAGTACAATTGCTCAAAAAAAAAAACAAAAACATTACGGTATAGTATTAAGGCAATTTCCATTAATAATATACTCGTTCTGGCTTATGTGACAAACAAAAAGTTTCCCTCCATTCCACTCCTACAGAAGAGTGCAAACTGCATATGAACACATTTGCGTGTTTTAATTAGCCAACGTTAAAGTAAGAACTGCACCTCTTCCAGTAGGAAAGGTCGAGGAAGGAGAAGGAGGACGGTGAGGCACGCCTCTGCTTCGATTCGACATCTGAGCCGTCATCCGATTGGTTGCTGTAGCTGGGTGACTGTGGAGGAGACGCACTGGAGGTGGTGCTATGGGCATCGGAGTCTGCAGACCAAAACAGTGCTGCTCAGTACATTTCAGGAGTTCACATTCATTATTTTTAATTAAAATAAATTGTAAACTGACATCTAAATACATAATATGGGACAGATTTTTTTTGGCAAATAATGCAGTTAATTAACTATAATTATGGACAAGTAAAACCAAATTGAATAATCACTGCAACATAAACAACTGACACACCTTTCATTTTGCAAAACTGCAACTCACTCTGTCTTTTAAATTTGTGGAGCCTCTTCAGCTTGCTTTTCTTCTTCGCCTCCCTGCTTTTCTCCTTCTTCGGTTTGGTCAGCTTAAAACCAGGCCCAGCCCTTGCATCTACCACCTAATGAAAGTTAGAACCAGACAGACCATCAAAAAGCAGAAAGTAAAATACACTAAATTCATTTCTATTCAATCAGGACTAAAGTAGGTTGAAGAACTGCTCTGTAAACTGTCGCTGAAAATTATTTTGTTGATTTGAAATAAAGATTATTTTTTTTAGTCTACTTTATATATAAAGATAATGATGACTAACGTGGTTCCAGTTCTTTTTTGATCCAAGCGGCAGTTTTTTCCACCTTTTCACCAATAAGACACAGGCATTGCAGATGTCTCCAACGCGATCCTCTGCTAGTCTATAAAGAGAATTTACAAAATTCCTTATTTACAGTGTCTATTTTGTTCATTAAGACAAGTCAATTACATAATACGTAATGAATATATGATACAACTTAGCATTAAAAACAAAGTAAAAATGCTGATGGGTTAATTACAATAAAATTGGCCTGCACATTGTTTAACTTACCCAAAACAGAGTCTGAAGTTTTCCTCGTATCGGCTGCTGTCGGTAAAGCGGGAGCTTGACGACTTGGTCTTACAAATGCAACACCCTTCGTGACTCCGGTAGATCTTCGATTTATGAAAACCGAACATTTTCAAAGTTCGTCAGGGAGTTGTCGACCTCTGCTCAAACTATTTAGAAAATGAAGGTAACAGAAAACAAACATAAATAGATTCATAAACCGTGAACAACAGCGATGCAGGAAATGCGGCGCACGTGCGAAGGGGGCGGCCACCGACCAAATGAGAAGCGTTTCTTTCTGGAGTTTTGTCGGTTAAATTTAGCAAACCACGTATTACGAAAATCAAAAGATATTCAACGTACTAATCTTGAACAAACTGTTAGTTCCGTGACCTCTTTCTATTTGTCAGCTACTTGCATAAATGCAACAAAGAGGGGGAAAAAACTCCCACCACAGACACTACTCTGCACTTCAGTAAGATCCCAACTCCCACATTTACAGTTAAACATTCCGGGTTTCTCAACCGAAATGTATTTTACTTATTTAAAAAATAAAACTCGCTTAGGAAAGTGAGGTACTGGTATACCGTATCTCAGTTACGAAACTGAAAGTAGTATCAGCTCATTTAAAAAGCAAACACTTCAGCGAAAATACGGTAAACATAAAGAAAACCGGCTTAATGTAGTGCTAGAAGGTAATGAAAAATAGATACACGAAACATCTAATGGCGCAGCACCTAGCATCGCACCGTAATTAAATCCATCAAAATGCCTTCTGACGCCATCATGTAACAATCAAAGCAACTCATAACAAAAATCATTTTACTAATATACAAAACTTTCGAGACTTAAGGGTTGATTAAAAAGTATTTTATCTCAGGTATTTTGCAGAGTTATACATATAGCGAGCACATGCTGCTGCTATATTTTGAGTCATTCCAACAAAAACGCGGGGAGGTGCGTCGGATTATAAGCATGCAATAAACTCGGACTCAAAATTTAGTAAGAGGAACGATGTACTCGAAGACAGTCTCCGATTGTGTAACAGGATATAACCCATCCGTATATTATATTTGAAGACAACGCTGACTTTAGAAATGTAAACTTTTGCTCGGTATGAGCGCGAAACGACTCCGTGGCTGCTTTAGTTTTTGTTACTGCCATGCCACGCTCCCCATGCACGTTCTCCCATTGTTGTGCGTTAATGATCACCATGCTTCTATTTACTCTAATTTCATATAGACTAAATGCATTTTCAAGTTCAAAAAAATAACGTACAAATACTCATTCATAATATACACAGCCAATCTAACAAGAAAAAAAACACGACTTACCAAAAACTTTGAATCCTTTCTATTCTCAAAGCGACACTGCGCATGCCGTACTACTACTGAATACAGCTGGACATTAGAATATAATTAACATAAAAACATTGACACAAAGCGTAGTATTACAGAAATACCATATAAGGAGTCTAACGTTTGCGTTTGAACACACATCCAGCCAATAAAAGAACGAAATGGCAGGCATTTAAGATTGTTGCATTCTGGGTAGGATAGTGAACAAGTTAAGAGATCAGGGAAATCTATCATTACAGAGAGCATTTGAAACTACATCACCCACAAGGAATCAGTATCAAGTAGAATGTCCATTGTTAAACGGGGTTTCCGAAATGGCGCGAAAGGGATAAAGCTATTTATTCGACAATCACATTATATTTTATTTTCAAATGTGACTCATGACTGAGTTGTGCATCATTCTTTTGCCACGTGCTCAAAAGTGATTGTAAATACCAACTTGACGAGACTTTATTTTCAGCAAGCCCTGGCAAGTGTTGCTGTGTTTACATTGTATACAGGAATTTGACTCCTCCCCCCTATGGATAACCATTTTGTGTACGTGCGTGCGGCTTGTTTGGTTCATTCACAATTTGGCGCGGGGTTACCTAAAGACCCTGATAGGATCAAACCATAACGCGCTTTTAAATATTTTCTAATATCTTTCATGCAGTTTCACAGTTATAACAAAGTGTTAGTTTACTTCTGTGAAGCAACTTCACCGACGCAAATTGTTGACCGTTATATGCTTAAAGGAATTGTTTGTGTTATAAATATTAATACATTGCGTAGAAAAATACGTTTTATGGCAATATATCTGGATTCACTTTTGCGTAGAAGATTTTTTTGTCTAAAGCGGCGTACAGGTGAGGCAAATAGCACATTATCTACTAAAGTATGTCCTAGTATTTGGCATTTTAACACTGCCAATACAGTTTCCAACCTTAGGAATAGATAGCAGGGAGAATCAGAAAAATAAAGCACAACACAACAAGTAAAACAACTTTCCTATTATTGATCCAAAACGTTTACTCTTTATTAATGAGACAGATATAACACATGTAACCACTCCTGGCGATCCAGTACATGGCTTCGGTTCTCGTACAGTTCTGATCCCAGAGCAGTTACAAGAATGATAAAGAAAGCCTTCTAGAAAATTATCTCCCATATACATTAATAGTAATTTCAGTCTACGTTCTGCTTTTTGTAAAAATATACAATACACTTTACATACAGATATGTTCTGTTATTATACACTGTACACAATTACCCACTTTTATTACACTACATAACACAGCTAAGAAGAAATATCAAAACACCACCCCCCCCCATCCCAAGAAGCTCATGCCAGCCATGTCGTGAGACAAAGTGCCAGTATCATCCAAGCATTGTTGGAATGGAAATTGAAAATTCCACATGTGCTTCTCTAAAGCAGTTTTATCATGACTTTGTTATGGGGCTGTTAGTAAAATCATAAGGCAGACCCAACCATTCTCTTGGTACTGTCCGTAATTTCCTTTGTGGATTCAGTGTGGATTCAGATCCCCAGTGATCTGGGAATTGCATAGCAGACACAGCAGCAGGGCATGGTTTGCGACGGGAAGCTAGAGACATTTTAGTACAATGGAAAACTCATGGCACAATCTCGAACATCTCATGTCAATTCAAACTGCATGGTATGGCCTACTGTGAGCATGTATTAATGCAGCTTTTGTCAGTGTAAATATAACTCTAACATCTTAAAAAAAAATTCTAACAATGAAACCATGTGCTACAATAACATACACTCAGTAGGCACTTTAATTGGTACACCCAGCTCGTAGTGCTGCAGACACACTGTTGGCTCCAGACTATAGGAAACTTGTGCATTAATAGAAGCCTTTCTGCACACCACTGTTGCACTGTTGTACTGAGCTTTTTCTGTGGCCTTTCTGTTAGCTTTAATGAGTCTGGCCACTCTCCTCTGACCTCTCTCATTAACAAGATGTTTTCACCCACAGAACTGCTGCTGACTGGGTCTTATTTATTTATTTTTCATTGTATTGAACTTTAGACGTTCTTGATAGTGTGAGAAAAACCCCAGGAAAGTGGCGGTTTCCAAGGTACTATAACCACCAGATCACACCACTTTCAAAATATCTTGGATCATACATCTTAGCTATTCATTTGTTTATTATAAATAGTTACATTGTTGTGCTGTGTGTATGAAGCTACACCCACATGGTTTTCCATTTTGAGGAGCAAGCTTTTTATGTTACAGTGTATTGTATAAACTGGCCACTGAGTGTATATTCACAACGGTTACAATAAATATAATGAAATTAACTGAGAAAATGAAAAGAGCAAAGGCCAAAGAAAGGCTAGTGGACTCTTACAGTACCAGTTTACATAATAACCAAACCACATCCACATAAAACCTCACCAACACAGTGAAACTGGGCAGCCACTAAGAGCACAGCAGACAAGGTATTCACCTGAAGTAGAGGGGGTGTGTAAATTTTGTCCTGTGTGCAGCAGAACGTTCAGAGCACTGAGCTTCAGAATCGAAATTCCTGGAATCGCCATCAGAAAGCGGTTCAGGGGGGCTGCAGTTTGTCATTTCAGCTCCTTTACTGAATGTAATAAAGACATAAAAGAGAAGCCATACAAATCTGCCAGAAAGTGTGAGTGTACTATTTAAGGTGAATAAATATCGAGGTATTCAAAGGAATGCTAAAAAGACATGCATTTCCACTATTATGTCCACAATAGAGCATTAATGTAGAAAGTGGGCACAGTTTTCGAAGTTCTTATTACTGCTCTTATCGGGACAATTGTGCATCAGTGATTCAAGCTACATTTCCTTAAATGGTTGGGGCTGCCTCTTCAGCTGGTCAAGTATGATATGTAAGATCTGGACGTTACTTTCTCAAGAATAATCTAGTCTGTGCATTGCTATTGTAAGATATAAAACGTTAAAAGGAATTCTTCCTCTTTTAAATATAAAATTGACTCATCGTTAGTACTTATAAAGCATACTTCTACATCATTTGCTTTGAGCTCTGCATTATGATTTAAAAAAATTGACAACAGAGCAAGCAACTTGACATACATATTAAAATAATACTGTTCCTTTCTGAAAATATATTAACCATTTTTGTTCATTGCGTTCCATTTAAACATACCCATTGTCAGCAGTTCACAACATTCACAAAAATATTCAGCTGTCATTAATACAGTATAGCGCGTGTAGGTGTGTGTTCACCAAAATAAAAATGACAAGTCATAATAGAAAACATTTGAAATATATAACAGTATATTTTCAAGGATAAAAATAATAACATTTAAAAAGGGTCATTGCACTTACTATATGGCAAACATAAAGGTAGCTTTAAATAAACTAGACATTTTTTCCCAAGTCTTTCACCATTTTAAAAAACGTTTAATTTGTCTGTAAAAATTCTCCTTTACTTGACACGTCGCATCCTACGAGTGCCTTAAATGCCGATGCCTTTAACAAGCGAGGCCTCCACGGTGATGTTGAACTCCTGTAATGTCTGAAGCACTCTAATCAGGGAGTTCACCAGTGTGTGGTCTTTTATCAGTGCCGTGTCCTCATACATCTGTGCTGTGATTGGACAGTCTGCCAGAAGAGCAATCCAATGGTGCAGCAGGTGCTCTCTGTGGGGCAGAATGAGTCATGTTAACTTGCGGAACAATTAAAATCCAGTAAAGCGGTACGGAATACAAGATGCAACACATACAGTGTTCACAGAAAGTCTTGTGATGCCTGTTTAATTCAGTAAAAATATTGAAAATTTATTGGCTTTATAACAAAGACCATTACTTTATTCATTTGTGGACAAAAAATGTATCACATTAGAAAATAACTAGTTTTACGTAGAACGTTAATTTCAAGAACTAATAAACTGAAAGCTAAAGTATAGTTCTGAATGAGCTGTTCTGAGTTTAAAAAGTTAATTGGCAGTCTCATCGGGTGCTTTTTAATTAGTAATACCTTTCCAATAAAATAAAACACTACACATTTGTGTTTATAATAATTTGCTAGCCAATACCTGCATTTGCAAATAATAGCAAAATGGCAAGAACAGAACTGAATGATTCAGTGAAAATGATGACACTTAATAAAAAGAAAAGGTTTGAGTGGAAGATATACGCAGATATGTTAAATTGGTTGTCAATGGTCTTTTGTTACGGAACCGATCAATTTGCAACATTTTTACAGAATTAACAAAGCGCCCCAAGACTTTCTGTGAGAACTGTATATGCAAATGTTTGGTTGTACTGTACTGCATCAAACAGCATTTAAGTTGTAACAAAGAAAGATTTTTGTTGTTCTGATATCTTTGTTTATGGTCACTTTGCTAGCTGCTCTTTTCCCCACTCAGACTGAGATTTGGCTCTGAACCACCCCCCCCCGTTTGGCACCCTTCCACATAAGCAAAGGATGACAAACAGGTTTGTCTACATGAGCCACCAATGACACATCAAGGCACAGGAAATAACAGGAAGGCTAATTATTCCGCTATCTCTGGCGGAGAGAAAAGAGCCACTCTCTGATTACTATGTGATAAATGATAGGCCGGAGAGTACAAGGTTTTCCGGTGATGAAAGCATTGCTCATTAAACCCCCCCAGCCACCGCACCAGGCTCATCCCCGCATGTCTGCTCTGTAGGTGGACCCACCTGGCCCCCAGACACACAAGCAGCTGGAACTTTCCGTCCTTGCCGATGTTCCTGGGCGTGCCATTGATGGCTCTCATGAAGCGGCAGAAATTCCGCGCCCTTGTCCGCCAGTTCTCATCCGCCATGTCCTGCTGCTCCAGGCTCTCAAAGTGACCCTGGGCCTTCTCTGTAGAGTGACATACGGTCAGTTAGGCGGCCTCCATGTTCCTGGGACACTGAAGAGGGAGAGTATCACTGACAGTTAGGCACCTTTGGCTTCATGTGAGGAGAGGCGCCCTTACCAAGGTAGTCCCAGATAAAGACGCTTTTGAAGAGACGTGGGGACTTAAAGCCATGCTGGAAGACCTGCTCCAGAGCCCAGACGAGACCACCCTCTCCACACAGGAGCAAAGTTAGACTGCCTCTCTGACAGAGAGCGAGAGAGAGACATAGAGAGGCCAATGAATCGATCATTTCAAGGGGGACTCCAGTGGCACCTCAAGTGTTTCACTTCGGTTTGTTTTCTGTACTGCTAGCAACGTTCCAAAACATTTAGCGACATTCCAAAAAGATTTATACATACTACTTATACAATATTAGACATTTTTAACATTAAGTCAAGTATTACTGAACATACTCTCTCTTTATATACAATGTTTGTTGTATTCTAGAAATTTCTCTATAAAACTCTTGGGAATACTTTGCCCAAGGAGCCTGATTCCACCAGATTTCTGGTAGGGAGTATAATTTGTTGAGCCCCCTGCCACCATGCAATGGCTACACCTGACATCACGCCTTACCTCCTTCTCTGGCTTATGGAAATGCTTTACTATTCCGTTGATGGCCTCTCCCACTCCCTCTTGAATCTGACCTGTATTTAACTCTGGAGCACAAGATAAAGTCACAGACAGCACTGTAAGATTCTCTTTAATTTAAGTGCCTATGACTTTAGATCACT
This sequence comes from Brevimyrus niger, assembly GCA_015164015.2. NCBI lineage: Eukaryota > Metazoa > Chordata > Actinopteri > Osteoglossiformes > Mormyridae > Brevimyrus > Brevimyrus niger. The sequence goes on from JAABNY020003408.1 coordinate 18,591, forward strand.
AGTGTTTCATCTCCCCAACTTTATAATTTTCCCCATGATACTTACTTGGTTTACTACTTGGTGAGATGGTGACCAGCCTCCGTATCATCCCAGGGGAATGCTGAAGCGGAGGTGTCCTGCAAAGCCGCTCTTCGCTCTCTGTACTAGCCGTGATCAGTTCCCCCACTAGGATCCTCTCTAAGCTTCCATCATCCACACCTTTCCCAAGCCAACGGCCACATGGAAACCTGATGATGCAGCCACCAGATACATACGTAAGTAACAAAGTAAGGCCGATAACACCAAGCCAGGTTTACAAATGAATCACGTCCCTCAGCATAAACCTGCAACAGCCATGGAAATGAAGAAGAGTGATCTCCTCAAAGGATGCATCTACTGGTACTCACTTGTAGGTGTGGCCGGTGATCTCATTTCGGACGACGACACACTCCACCAGCCACTTAGCATAAAGCCCTGAGTTGTCATGTCCCATCTGCACCGTGGTCAGCTTGCCCAGGTTCTGGCACTGTAAGGCGTCATAGGGTGACTCACCAGGACCAACTTCTCCCTGTTCACGTTAAATTCTAGTCCACCACAGGTGCCATTAAAGCCACCTGAGCCAATAATTACTATTCCAAGTAAATGGATGAATGACTAGCTTGACAGGGTTTATTATGTGTGAGGAATGGCTGTCATTTACCTGCAGATGTGTTTTGGTTCGCTGAGTGACCCCCCCGCCCCCAACGCCCCGAGTGGACCAACCCGCTCTCTCACCTCAAAGGTGATCTCCAGCGTGTTCTTGGGGACCTGCAGCACACCCGTCTCTGACAGCTCCCCCGAGACACAGACCCAGGGGTTGGCCGTGAACATGGAGCCCCCCAGCTTCTTGCTGGGGATGACCACCACGTGGTATGGGATCACTGTACCGAGCCACATGGAAGGACAGTGGAGAACGCATCAACCTGATTGCTACCTTTGGGCTACACATATATAGCTGAAACATAGACTTATATGTTACAAAGCTTGGAAAGTTTGTTTTCAGATGGAATTACATACTAAACAAAAGGTATACTGCTATGCAGAATGTGTCTACTACATGCATTTATGGTTATAACAATGGTTAAACTTATAATAACGAACATACAGGGATCTTGTTATAACAAAATTACATATGGTATTCTCAGTGATTGAGTAAAAATATTTCAGGGTGTATGAAAAAATTTGCAGATAAAATTTGAGAGCTGAGGGGAGTTGATTGATCGGGACTCAATTCTTCAGTTCAAACCAGAACTTTCAGTAACCCTCATGTAGTTGTAGTTGGCATGTGCTACACAGAACAATTTATGGGGACAATGAGGGGTGGTATATTTTCAACAGGGGTGGTTTGTGTAATTTATTCCCACAAGGCACAGCATCCATATGCCTCTCATACCAACCTGGGCCTTGGATATACTTGGAAAGAAAAGTATTTTATCGGTGACGAAATTGGGTTTCCTGAACACATGCAGTCCTTCTGTTTATATCTGAGATGGAGGAGATTCATCCAAGGCGGCCGCATCACGGAACATCTCAGGTATTTAAGGTCAATCCCCTTAAAAGCCCTCATGTGAGACGCAGGCACTCACTGACGGTGGTGAAGACGTTGGTGAAACAGAAGTAATCCACGGCATTGAAGGAGAGGAGATGGTAGAGGAACTGCTCCTTCTCGTCGTCACAGCTCAGAAAGGCGTAGTGCTTGTACAGCTTGCTGTGAAAACACACAGCCCAGCTGAGAGCTTTGGCCAAGCGCTGGATCAAATGCTGCATTAGGTTTCTCGCATCCAACTGGCCAAAATACTCCTGCTGTAAATAAATCATATCTCTCCCCCCTCCCCCCACATGGCACTGAGTGTAACAAATAAACTGATCTACTAATTT
>JAABNY020003408.1:26263-37764 GCA_015164015.2 Brevimyrus niger
TGGCGTACAGTGAGCACATTTACTGTTAGGACCTGCATGAGGACCTACAAGAGGACCTACATGAAGACCTGCATGAGGACCTGCATGAGAACCTGCATGAGGACCTGCATATGATGCCCTTCCTCATATTAGTGACAGACATGCAGTAACTCCCAAAATCCCGCAAAAAGGTAGTGCATAGTACTTCCTGTACAGTACTAATGTATGAGAGTTGAAATATAATAAAAGCAAAAAATATATAAATATAAATGTTTGTAAGTGTTGCCTCCAATAATTAACTGCTTGTTTTTCTTTCTAAAGTAAAACACAAAACAGCCGCTTTAAACAGCTTATTCTACATATTCTAGAGACTTATTTTTTCAGCTGTGTGCTTCATTGGTTTGCTTATATTTATTTTTGACATTTTAATGTTACTATAATAGGCCAACCTAGTGTTATGCTAAATATCCTACAGCAGCAATTGAAAACACTAACAGATAAGCATTAATTCAGCGATACGACCAGGCCATTAGCTGTAGGAAGCAGTGACAGTTTTAATCGTTATGCTTTGGTAATTCCCACAATGCACTGCCAAGCATGTGTCCTGAATTCCACCACCAGGACATATAAGTAAGGTTAAAGGGGGATGCATTGCTACTAAAGTGTCTTTGTTGGTCTCCATACCAATGGAATGAGGGAGAGGAGCTACCAGATCGATATTCTCAAAGCGCTTTTTGAGAGCAGACTCTGGAAACAGAGAGAGTCAGTCTGTCAGCATGTCAGCATACCCGTGCTGGGTATACCATGTTATTAACATATAAGTCACATACATAACAATTCATCTAAGATGCAACAGGATGCAGACACACTTCATTGCATTATTTTCCTTTTTATCTTATTATAAACTGCAGCGTCGGCCGCTGCGCCCCCACCTGATTCCTCAATGGTGGTGCACTTCTGGTACATGGAGGTGCGCAGAGTGGGTGTCCGCACGTTCAGCATGCGGATCTTGTCCACTCGAGCGTCGAACACTCGCAGCGCATGCTCCTTGTCCTCATCGTCGTGGCACAGGATCTTGCTGTCGATGAAGGAGGCGAACATTTGGGTTTCCAGAAAGCGAGAGAGAAAGGGCAGGTAGGGCTCTGGCTGGTCGGAGAGGAAGGAGGCCTGGAAGGGACAAAAAGGCAAAGACCTTGAGGTATTAGGCGCCTTTTCTCCCTTTTCTGTATTGGTCTTAAGAGAACATGGAGCACTTCAATGAATGATTTTCATGGTGTTTTTCCAAGATTTTGACTCTGTCAAACAAAATTCAGGCTCCCTTCCAAGCAAATACAGTTCACAGCCACGACAAATTGCAGTTCTCTCAATGGCTAGGCTAACACGGGACGCTATATTTATCCGCAGGTTTTCATCTCACCTTATCAAAGTTCTGCATCTGTTCCCGGTTGCTGAACCAGGAGTCCTTGTCCTGGTTCGGCTGGATGACAAACACCTCGTAGTCCGCAAACATCTGAGTGAAGCGGTTGGCGAAGATTTCGCGCACGTGGATGTTGAGCTTGTGCATCCTGAGCTCCTCTGCGTCACACTGCACCTTCACGTCCTTGTTACTCCCCTGGTTCTCCTTGGCATCCAGCTGAGGAGGCGAGAAAGTAAGGCGACACAGAGATTACACCTCCCCCAGAGGAGACTGGCGGCACAAGGCTTCATTTTTAGTAAAATTATCCTTCTAAGAGGTATTGACAGTTTATATACTTCTCTCAATCCAATGTGTGCCAGTTGCTATTTCTGCCGTTTCCTTTTTAATACCGAGCACTGCAGCAGCTCATGACCACAGCTATCAGGACCTCAAATGCACCGTGGGTGCTTTTCCACAGCACCAAGTACCATACTTTTGGAACTTTCGCTTTTCCATTGACTTCCAGTCCTTTGGTACTTCAGTATTTAGGAGTGGGACTTGAAACACTTTCTTTGTTGACTGCTTATGCATCGCTTCTCTCGTGATGCCTCGGTCCGTCTGCCGACAAACTACACTGTGTTTTTCTTTAAAGTTTTTACTACAGCACCCAAGAAGTGAATTAACAAAAAATATTATTTGGTAGGCTTGTGAACGAATTAATGTCATTTCAATGTTTTCTTATGGGAAAAATTGCCTTGGTTCGCATACAAACTGGTTCACGACCACTTTCCTAGAATGGATTGTGTTCGTGAACCGCAGGCACCGCTGCGTTTTGTTTAATATCCTAGGACAGCATGCATATACCGTGTTGTGCCAGGGATGTGATTTGTTATAAAAATACAGGGGTATTTATAAAGCATAAAGTTGTTCATACATTTCTCACAAACCCAACTAGGAGTGATAGATGAAAATGATTACGATCTATATCTATAAAATGAATAATTTAAATTGCAAAACTAGCTAAGATTGTTTTTACTATGGTAGTAAAAATGTTTTAGCGAAACTTAAATTGCCAGCGCTATAATATCTGTACAGAATTGAAAGTAAAAAAAGCCTGATCTTAGACTAGCTTACTAGTTGTAAGAATTGCACGTGCATAACATGTGATGTTGGTATTAATGTCCAGCCCTATATTATACTATAACTTTTTTTCAAATTCAGTACAACATACCCCAATTAGCGTTATGATGTCATTCGGCACCGTGATTTTTTTGAATCATAGAATTCAGTACCGAGTGCCGGTATTCCCCCTGTTATTCAGTACCGAGTGCTGGTACTCCCCCTTTTATTCAGTACCGAGTACCAGTACACCCCCTGTTATTCAGTACCGAGTGCCGGTACACCCCCTGTTATTCAGTACCGAGTGCCGGTACTCCTCCTGTTATTCAGTACCGTGTACCGGGTTCTCTAGGAAATTACTTTACAAACAGGAACTGAAATTCTCAATAAAATGAACCAAAGAATATACAAAAAAAAAATCACAGAATACTAACGTGGAAAACAAATTTAAACTAGACTGACTTAACTATAAAAAGTATCTTGCAATCTTCCTTCATACAGCTGACGCGGGTCTGACCAGACCAATGGGGTCACATTCTGGCTATTGGAACTTTAAGGTTTACAGAGTAAATCCTGTGTTGCTCACATATTATTCCTTCTGATCAGCGTTAAGGAAAAAAATAGTAAAAGCCTTTTATATATATTTTCATGACATTGGTGTTTAAATAACATCAGAAGCTGATTTTTCCTTGTGACGATATTGTGCTTTGGCTTGTTATTCTTATGCAAGTCTGCCCTGCTGAAGCCACCATGCACACAGAGCTCTTTTTAGTTCGATATGATTCACAAAGGGCTCTGAGGGAATGAGAGACAGAGGAAGGGAGCAGAGGAGAGAGTGTCTGTCACTTCATGTTATCTTTTCGGCACATTCCTGTGCGACCAGAGCCAGTGGGCTTGGAAACGGGAGTGAGACAAAAAGGCAGAAAAGTCACTCAGCTGATAAACCGCAGTCAAGATCCCAAACTGAAAACACAAAGATTGCAAGACATTCAGCAAGCTGCTCAGGATCTTTCAGATGTGAAGTGGATTACAGACCATCTTGCTGTTAGGCTTCAGGTAACCAGCACTGGAAGCCTTCCTATGATTTTTGGTAGCACTTTACGTGAGGGGACACAAATACTGCAGTAGTCATACCTTTCTTAACATGTTAATTTACCAAAAATCACTGTTAGTGTTAGTTATGTACTGATCCCATGTCTGTTCATCATCGATCAAATATAACGGTGCATTTCATGCAGTTGCTACATTTGTTCACGATTTGTACTTTAATAGTTACTCAGTTACTTGTACCCCCTCTAGTGTTACCTGATATTCCTATTTGTAACATTCCATTGTTTGGAATAATGATTCCGCTGTCCAGCAAGCCATGCTGATCAGTCTTCCCGACCTCAGTGGATACACATACAGTAGCAAGCGCCTTTACAGGGGACAGGCAGAGCACAGAGGTAGAGCACAGAGGTAGAGCACAGAGGTAGAGCACAGAGGTAGTGCCATATTAAGACAATAAGACAGATCCTGGCCTTAGATAACGCACCTCAATACCTAACTGATGTAGACAGGAGGAAACACCCCAGAACAAACCAGGTCATGCTCATCTTATCATCTCCCCAGTCTGTCAGCAAGTGACCTGCAGCATGCTACCATGCGCTAAACCCAAAGGCTATGTTACAAAACAGATGGCAGTTAGTGTCAGTAAGCAGCGGGCTGAGACTCATCCTGGGAGCGAGTCATGGCAGCTAGAGGAGCCACTGCTGCTGAGTCACAGAGCAGCCAATCAGATGACATCAGGGTGACACATCCAACTTCCGCAAGTCACTCAAATCACCGCGTCATCAAATCAACATGAGTCCCAGTAAAAAGCGTGTACAGCTTTCATATAGACTACATTCACACTGCCCTGTGAAGTGACTCAAATCGGATTTTTTTGCCTTAATGTGACACAGATCTGATCATTTCAGGGCTGTGTGGACACAAAAATCTGATCTTTTCAAATCGGATTTGTGTCACTTTCATATGTGGTACTTAATCGGATACGTATCCGATTGATGGCCATGCGACCTGAATGTGACGCTCAGATCGAAATTCGTGTGGCAGGAAGGTAAAAATGGAGGAGAGCTGTGATAACAGTCAGTGGAAGGATGGAGAAGGTGGGGATTTAATTGATATTTGGGGAAATAAATCTGTTCAAGCTAAACTGGTAGGAACCTACAGTAATAGAGTAGTATTTGAAATAATTGCCAAAGAAATGGCACAGTGGGGACACAAGCGTGGCTACAATGCCAAGAAAAAATAAAGAGCCTGAAGTCAAAGTTTAAAGAGGCAAAAGACTCGAATCAGCGCAGCGGTCATGGCCGCACAACATGCTAATTTTACGACCAGCTTTTTACCCGTGTAAAAATGTATCAATGTGCGCATGCGTGCCGTTTCGGGGGACCGATGCGTTCACATTACAGTCAGATACAGGTCACTTGTACTTATAAATGTGAACCTTCAACATAGACAAATCCGACCTAAGCAAAAAAATCATAATTGAACAATGTGGCTGGCAGTGTGAACATAGCCATAGACTGTCATTCAATTCAGGAAAAAATATGAAAGGAAAAAGTTATTTTCCATTTGAAAAATACTTTGATGTGCTATGCGTTATTGAAATGAAGCCCTATCTCGATCTTGCTGTTTCCAGAATGTTCTCCAGAAGGGCCTCTTGCCAGCTTACCTTCTCCAAGCTGAGTCCAGTTCTCTTGACCAGGGCCTGCAGTCGGGCGATGGTCTCGTTCTCCTTGAGCAGATTGGAGCTGAGTGGAGAGCCGGACAGGTTGCCATTACGCCGGTCGGAGGCACGGAAGACCTTGAGCTCGGTCATGCTGTCGCTGCAGTGGAGCCTGCCCTCCGGGGGCACGCCGAACGCCAGGAGGGCCTCCGAGATCTCCTGGATGAACTCAAGCTTGTTGGGGAACTGCGGCAGGTCCTCGGGCAGCTCAATGAAGTGGTTGTCGATGTCCACAAAGCAGAGGTTCGCCTGGAAATGCAAAGATAACAGCAAATCAGTGCAGCACTGTGGGAACCACGTGACGGCATCCTGGGAAGAGACCAATAGCAGTTTTCACCCCTATTCAATGAATATGGGTAATTGTACGACTTATTGCAGGCAGGAGGGATGGATGTAAAAATAAATATTTAACTAACCCTAACCATGCATTATGTACTTACAGTACATAAGGACATAAACAGTCGCAGTTACACTCACACACTTGTTTTTTTTCTTTTTCTCCCCCCCCCCACATTAATATACTATAAAATCAATATGCACAGAATCCAGCAAGTGGCATGTGCCCTGCATCTCTGCCTATTGCTTAGTACATTCTTGCTGGTCACCTCCTCGTAGAAGGTGAGAGCGAAGCCGTAGGTGCGGGAGCCGTCCTCGCGGGTGATGATGAAGGAGTGGAATACTGGCATTTCCAGACTTCCACAGCAACCCTTCCATCAAATCAGTTTGCTATGTTTGTTTTCAGTCTGATTAGAAAGGGTGTTTATAAAATCAGGCTTTACTCCAATCTCCTTTAGGACACCATACAAGACTATTCCCCCGGCCAATGAACGATCAAGAGGCCCTTATGTCACAGAGCGAACCGTCCTCGTTGTTTCAATTTTCCACGCGAGCGCTTCTCAAACGTGGAAATGACATCACACCAGCCGCGCGGACTGGCACCTGCATGTCCGCAGTGATTATGAAGCGGCCCTCGGAGGTTAATGCAGATGGCAGAAAACAAGACCTGCGGGTCGCCTGACAGCCCAGTTGTCAGAGCAGTGAGGTAGGAATGGTAAAAATTCACTTCATTTCATAAGACCCTTGAAAGGTAGAAGAGCATGACAGCAATTCAGATTCAAATGAAGAGAAGCTTTCTGGAAAATGTAGATCTTTGAGATGGCTGAACTGCTCTGAGGCAGAGAAGGAGATCACTATCAAGATCAATCTCACAACATGTTTGACTTGTTACATTTTGTCTGTTCTGTAACCTTAATGATCTCCCAGTGTTACTGTTTAGAAGACTGTTCATTGTGTTTCGTTTGTATAGAACTAGAACTAGAAATCTGAAAAACTCTATTTCAGCACTTTGAGGTCATATAATACTATACACTTCATTTTTTTCAAGTGCCTTCAGTTACACGAGTTTATGGTACTAAAAATGCATCAGGCACGCCAACAGGTAGCAAGATCATGGATTTGAACCCCCCCCCCCCCACCTCATTAACAAACTCTGCCCTGGACCAAGACCGCACACTGTGCTATTCTGGATTGTTGGTGGGAGGGGGTTTTCAGGGCAGGAAGAGTCCTTGCCTTGACACACATTTGCTTGTTTGTTTGACGAATGAGGTGAGGTGGCAGCCTACCTCCTGGGGCAGCTCCAGCTTGGACCGGTCGTCATGGCCGTTGGAGTGCAGGCCCATCAGATAGGGCACGGGTGCGTCCAGGAAGTGCTGCAGCGAGGCGGGCAGGATGGGCACATAGACGTGCTGCCACTGGAAGGGGAACATCAGGGCGGTGATGCTCTCGGCCACCGTCATCAGCCTCTGGTAGTCTGTACGACCAGCAGACAACAGCTGTTAGAAGAACCCCTAGGTTTGGGGCTGGGGACAGCCATCCCCCTTTATATTACATTAATTTATTAGTAGGAGCTTCTATACAAAGCAGCACACAACTGAGCAAGCAGTGTCAGCTGGTCCTTGGTGAATCTGGGATTACAGACAATGCTGAGGAGCCGATCGCCATCCACAGTCCGACCCCATAGAGCCACACACACTATAAAGCAACCAGTTCAGCTTTGTTCTCACTGATACTATGGAATCGTCACTTAAATAGCATAGCGAGAAAAAAACCTAGTGTAAACCTAGACTGAGCTCCTGGCTAATTCATGAATTTGCTCTCCCTTGGGGTCTTCTATGTCTAATCCTTTATTTACACTGTGGCGAGCATGCAAAGCCCCTCTGCCTTGTGTGCCATGTGCTTCTAAAAAACTACAGCAACCAGTATTCTGTTCAAGCAGACCGTATTGCTAGAAACTGGCCCATAATGCAACTGGGGAGCATCAGACAGTAAATTGCTTTGGTGCCCCTGAAGAGAAAATCATAGTGGAGATGATGCAATGACAACATGCTGGGTCCTGCACATTCTCCAGCTGCCTTGGTGCTTCATATCCAGACAGGCAAGCAGCACCTTCCTCACCAGAGAGCAGAATACCGTACAAAGTCACAAACTGCATCATTGCCGATTTAAGAATTGCAAATTGATTTAAGACTACCTTTAAACACAAGTATTTATATAATGTTTTTCCTGCAAAAAGATTATTTTCTTCCCTTCGTGTCACTCCCAAGGAGCCGCCCTTTGATCTAAGCCCCTAACGCACTGGACTTCGGTTCCTGCTGAGAATTCATGCACAGAAAGCTAGTGGCGTGAGAGCAGGAATCCTGATCCAGCCAGACCCCTCTGTCCAGAGGAACAGGAGACCTTTTCATTCCCAAAACCTCACATTACTGCAGAAGCACAGGGTCTAGTCAAGTAGTGGGCTGGAAGATTGCGTAACTGTATTACAGATTCGGAACTGTGTTCTCAGACTGTACAAATTTATTTGCTAGTTAGCATTTCAGATTAGTACATATTTATTCATATATAGTTATATATAGTATATTCATAACATAGTATATATAGTACATATATATTAAGAGTATATACATAGGAAAACGTATATGAAGACAGACTGCAAAAATGATGGGCTGCATATCAAAGAAAATATTAGGAGTATATGCATTTGTGTGATCCTCACTATCCTCACCACTCAGCACAGTCTAATAGATTTACCCACAAGAGCCTGTATTGCATGTAGAGTTGATTTAGTTGCTATAAATTCAATGTAATTATAATAGTCATCATACACAAAACTGTATGATGTGTTAAACGACCTCATACGCCCGACATACAAGCTTGGTAAACAACAGAAACTACTTCAAAGGCTTCCGTTTCATTGGCTAACTAGGTTCATACTTCCAGAAGGAAAGGATTCACAGCTGTGACTGGTGTGTTGCTTTTCCTCAGAGAACATCCCCAATCTTTACGGAATTTTTCGGCTTAATTCTTCCAAATACATTTTCTGCAGCACGGTTTCAGCAGGGATGATGTCATTTCTAACCAATCGTATTTGTGACGCAACCTTCACCCCTCCCTTGCAAAGTGTCGCCTGGCAACGCCACAGCACTGCACCTGAAAGGCTTCCCTGCACTCTGCGAACCCCCAGCTCCATCTAGTCATGCATGCGATGCATACTGCTTCCCACGTCCTTAAGTGGTTTTACGGAGTACAGTGGCAGGGCTTTGCTGAAAATAGACCCTGTGGGTTTTTACACGAGAACAGATTTGTCACGCGGCGGGTTTGAGAGATGAGCAGTGCTGAACACGGCGAATATGAGCCAAAGACATGCTGACACTGATGTTCTGTCAGATTTTCACATATCCTTTCAGAAATCACCACCTGTTTATTGCAGGTTAATGCAAGAATAAATGGACTTCAGAGCTTTATAAATTTTTTGACTTTAAGTGCTTCTTGATTTTTTTAAATTCTTTCTCCTGGAAACTTCTTCATAAATCTGTAAGATGAGAGCAAATTTTTGTTTTATTTTTGTTATATTTGCAGACATATTTTATTAGAGAGTCCAGACTGTCTGTCAATCGAAGCCAAATCATTTGAAAAATGAGAATATGCTTCACTTCCTGCCAGACAGATACTGCAACCTGGCTATTACAGTAAACATTAAGCTGTCTGTCAGAAGTCACCTGAAGAAAAGCCACCTCCCCCACTTCCAAAGGTTCCGGCTAAAATCACAGAGTCAAAAGTGATAACTTGTGATAAAACATAAAGCACAAAATTCACAAACATGTCTCAGTAGCATATAGAGTTGGTGATTATTCAAAGCCATTAAAGGCAAGTTCACACCTACTTGGTATCAATCACAGCAATACGTGCCATCTGTTTATTTAATGGATTTTTCTCCCAAACCAGTACTCAGGGCACACTGGTCAAATCCACGTTTTTGTTTTATCCCAGTTCCCAGAACACCTGACCCAAGCAGTCAGGAGCTTTAAATACCTTACAGGTGTGTTGGGAGCTGGATAAAACAAAAACGCGGATCCATACAATGTGCCCCGAGGACTGGTCTGGGAAACACTAATTCAGTAGAGGCTTTTATACAAAGTGATGCACAAGTGAGACAGCAGGGTCAGTCAGTCCCTGGGGGAATGGAGATTCGGGGCCCTGCTTGCAGTCCCAATGGTCAAATCACTCTGCCGGCCTAAGGACTTGAACCTGCAACCCGCCGCAGTCACGGGTGCAGCCTCACAACCCAGCGAGCCGCAGCGAAGCCCACCGGCTCGGACAGGGACTGGCGAGACTCACGCCGAGAGTAGAGCAGGATCTGGAGCTCCAGCAGCGCGCAGGTGAAGAGCTGCAGCACGTTCTCCACGCCCAGCAGCTCGAAGACCTCGCTGACGGGGAAGTCGAAGAGCGGCAGCTCGCTGGTGCTGGGCCGCTGGCACACCACGGGCGCGTAGACGCCGGAGAACTTGAGGGAGCGGCCGGCGGGCGGCAGCGGCACCTCGTACAGCACGTTGTAGACGTAGCTCTCCAGCGGCAGCGGCGGCGGCTGGCCCGCGGCGACGGCCTGGTGCAGCTGCTGCAGCACCCTGCGGCTCGCCTGGGGGAAGGCCAGCGGCGCCACCAGGCAGATGCACTTGGACACGTAGAGCGTGTCGCGGCTGATGTCGTAGGAGTTGAAGCGCTGCAGGCGCGAGAAGGGGCCGGCGGCGTGGAGGGGGTCCTCGGGCAGGGAGGCGGCGCCGTGCAGGACCTCGTAGCGCTCGGCGTTGTGCATGTGGTAGAGCGTCTGCATGGCGCTGCAGATCTGCTTGCTGGTCACCTCCTCGTAGAAGGTGAGAGCGAAGCCGTAGGTGCGGGAGCCGTCCTCGCGGGTGATGATGAAGGAGTGGAAGCGCGGCTCGCGGGCGTCGGCCTGCGTGCGGAATGACAGCCCCTTCGGCATGCAGAGCTGCGTGGGGGTGGGGGGGGGCGGGGGTTAACATGATCGACACCAACTTTAATGAGGCGAACTGTACTGATCCCAGCAGAGGACTATAAATAAATCTGCATATTCCCATCCGCCAAAACAGGAATAATCATTCTGGAGGCGTGACTGAGCTCTCGGTGCTTGTACCATGCCCACGGCGTCCTGGTCAAAGGGGCTCCACTCCACATTCTCAGGGTAGTGCGCGAGCACCTTGGATTTGAACGTTCTCCGCAGGGGACTCTGCTCAAAGTTCTCACCTGGGGAAGACGGGACAGAGAGAGAGATACAGACAACAGAGGTAAGGGGCGGGGACTCCACAGCCAATACGGGGACAGAACACCGGCACATGGATGGCAGCGTCCAATCAGAAATCAGCTTGAGGCACAAGGCACTGCCCACGGGAGATGGGTGAGTCAGCAAAAGTGTGAGAGAATGATTTGTATTGCTTAAGGAGGTGCCACCTTCGTACTGCATGGCAGGTTTGAAGCTTGATCAGGAAATCGGGTTAATAAAAGGGTGAATTAATAAGTATCGGAAAAAGGCCCCAAATAAACTGAGAGGGAAGCTAAAAAAAAAAAATTGTAAACCAGGATGAAAATGTTCACTTGCTAAATGCACATGAAGTTGTATGCAAGGGTGGCAGCCTGTTTAGCAATACATCGGGGGACACACCCCGCAAACAAACCAAGGAGTAAAGCAGAGAAAGGGAATCGCTCCCATCAAAGAGGTTAACACACAAGCAGTAAAACCATATGCACACAGAGACATTTTCGATAGTGTTTATGGTTGGTGGGGGTGCAGAAGACATAGACCAAGGAACCCCAAGTGAGAGCAGACCGGATATGCAAGGCAACGTTCAGTAATCACACAGACGGGCGTATTTTCAATAGCTGCTG
>JAABNY020003410.1:0-13695 GCA_015164015.2 Brevimyrus niger
TTATCAGTTTGGTGTCATCTCTGTAATCCTGAGCCTTGGAAAGTGATTGGGTAGCTTTCACTATGTCTCCCATTGTCTTCTTTCCTATAGGGAAACAGAAATTGTTAGGTTTCAACAAAGAAGTTTTAACTGAAGTAGTTTTTATGAATGGGTGTCTTTTTATTGTGATTTTATGGAGCACAAAAAAACATACAATGCATATAATATGAAAACATTTAAATGTTGTCATGTATATATGCAATACACTGATGCAAGAGCTACATGTAAAAGGGGCAGGATGAACACTCCCTTTAATAAGGCTCCTCTAGAGCTGACTCAGTTTCCATAAACTGTCCTGCTGTTCTTCTCTGATGTACCTCTGGCCCGGTCACCTCCACCATCAGCTTTCCTGCTATCGCTCTGCCACCTGCTGTAGCGCAGGTGAAGCCATGATCTCGATATGCCTGCAGGAATTCTGTCACTCTCTTAGTTTCTTTTGCTAATGTTTCAATTGACACTTTAGGGCTCTCCTGCAGCAGCACATTGTATCATGTAATTGTACTTTAGAATAACAGACCATGTTTGCATCTCTTGACAAATGCTTCCAGCTGCTTTTGCTATTTCCAGAAGTGGATAATAGACAGTTACACTGTCAATCCGGGGGCCACAGGCGGTCGCCTACCTTCCCTAATGGCAAAGACCGCCTCTGCCTATAATATGACATGATGTCTCACTTTTGACCAAGGACGTCCTTAGGTCTGATCACTCGGGGCAATAGCCTTGAGTATTTTAGCCCCAAAGCCAGTCTTCCTTCAAAAAAAAAAAAGCTCCAAGTAAACCTGATCTTTTCAGTGGGTCTGACCCTGATACACCCATCTCCCCGAATATTAATATAAAACCTACACCCCTAGTAATATCCATCCCAATCCTTCTCCTTCTCAGATGGGCTCCGGACCCTCAACACACTGCGTAGGTCCCACAATAACCTCATTGGCTACGATACCGGGCAAGGCGAGTCCAGCACCTCGTACTCGAGTGAAGCAAGATGAGGTCCGGATGACTGGGAGAGTCCGCAGTTAAGGTGCAAAAGACTGAATGAAATAAAACCTGGAAGACTGGCTGCCAGCTGAACTCCTCCGTTCCGTTGCATCTCAATACACACCTCATTAATATTTCAGGCATACTAATTAATCTGCAATGGTGTCTCTGGCACAGAATGCCAGGTGGGGTACAATAAATACCAACCTGCAAAGTGTTTGCTCAGTGAATCCTAGAACAAATCCTGACTACAAGTCACTCGTGTAACTATAAACCAACCCATACATGTATTTATTAATGTGTTATTTTAATTACGTTTTAAAGAATAAAAAACATACAGCAGGATGAATGTAAATTAGCGCATACACATCCAGTGGGAGTCAGGCCGCAGACCTGCATTATTAGTAGACACATGCTTCCCGACACATTAACTTTTAAACACAAATTGGCATCCCAAACTTTGTGTAACTTTTTAAAGAAAGAAAAGGCAGAGCAGGTGGATTTTAAACTAGTAAAAAGCACAAATCCCAAACAAAACCAAATCAATATACAGCACGTAGTTTTACAAGAAACAAAACACTTAAATATTTTACCACAAGTTCTAACAAACAAAGAAGAAGCCGTTATCAGGTTAACAGTTACTTTTCTATTTTACATTGAAATAATTCTGGGTCATGTAATCCACTGCCCCGCTAGAGACATCCATGGAGCCCCATAGCTCTGGTACTGTGTGTCCTGTCCTTTCGAATGACATACTTGAAATGATTCTCAGAAGTATTGATTTGATACCAAGTACAGTGGCACCTCAGTTCTCAAACTCATTAGAACTCAGATTTCTTAAAAGTATTACCTAGAGTCCAATCTAAATCCCAGAAGTCAAACCGTGAACACCAACCTAAGATAACCTGTATGCGTGGGGTAATGAGTCACGTGGCATGTCTCTCAGCGGAAACAAAACGTAACGCTTTAGTCTCAGCCTCGCATTTGCTGTGATAACATTGTGCATGTTTACACTCAAATCAAATCAAATCAAAAAACTCTTTTTGCCCCTGAGGTGTAATCTGAGACACGTAGAGCAGTGTTGCACAGACACAGAACCAGACATTAAAGAAATAGAATAAATAAATAAAAATAAATACTCAGAAACAATAATAAAAATAATAATATTAATAATAATAAATAAGTAATAAAATTATTCTCTCACTCACCTAAAGGATTATTAGGAACACCTCTTCAATTTCTCAATAATGCAATTATGCTTCAATGCATTTAGGGGTGTGGTCCTGGTGGAGAAAATCTCCTGAATCCCAAACTGAATGTCAGAAGGTGAGGACACTCATTTCGGCCGCTTGCACTTGTGATCCCGTTCTTTCTATCACTACTAACAGCTGGTGACCATTGGTGAGCGTAGATCGACTGGTAAATCGAGAGCTTTGCCTTTTGGCTCAGCTCCTTCTTTACCATGACAATCCGATGCAGCTCCCACATCACTACGGATGCCGCACCGACCCACCTGTTGATCTCCTGTTACATCGTCTCCCCACACATGAACAAGACCCCAAGATACTTAAACTCCTCCACTTGGGGAAGATCCCCATCCCTGACGCAGAGAGAGCATTCTACCCTTTTCCGGCTGTGGACCATGGTCTCGGATTTGGAGGTGCTGATTCTCATCCCTCTTAAGGAGGCTGGTTCCAGAGCCCAGGCCATGCATCAAGGTGAGCCCGACTATATCTAGCCGGAACTTTACAACCTTGTGCACCAGCTCAGGCTCCTTCCCCATCAGAGAGGTGAAATTCCATGTCCGAAGAGCTAGCTTCTGCAGCCGAGGATCGGACTGCCAAGGTCCCCGCCATTGGCCACTGCCCAGCTCACATCGCACCCGATCCCTATGGCCCCTCCTATAGGTGGCGAGCCCATTGGAGGGCGGACCCGCATGCCATGTTCGGGCTGTGCCCGACCAGGCCCCATGAGTATAGGCCTGGCCAGCAGGTGCTCGCCATTGAGCCCCACCCCCAGGCCTGGCTCCAGGGAGGGGTGACCCATGTCCAGGCAAGGGAAACCGTTCCACTATTTTATGCATCATTAGGGTTCTTATGAGCTGCACTTCACCTGGTTCCTCACCCTGGACCTGTTTGCCTTGGGTGACCCTATCAGGGGCATAAAGCCCTGGGCAACTTAACTCCCGGGATCATTGGAACACGCAAACCCCTCCACCACGATAAGGTGTCATATCATTCATTAATGCCTTATTTATTTCATGATAAGGCTCAGCGACCCACTATTACACTACTTTATTATGAATATTATACTGTATGTGTGTGTGTGTGTCTGAGCAAGCGAGCCTCTTTGCTTGCCTGGTCCCGCTGAGTCACGTGACAGCCGGGGAGCACCAATAGAGTGCAGCAGCACTTACACAGACAGCTGCGGCGCATATAGGAGAGAAACTGAAGTATCAATCTCATTCAACTGGTATTGATTAATATCAATACCAACATTATTATTGATATTATCGATACTTGGCTTGATCCGCCCACAGGGGCTCCAGCGGAAACTCCAAATGTGCCGCGAGTCTCACGCTATACTGACCATTTGTTGCAAATGGAAGGGGTTCCATTTGGTTTTAATACAGTTTATATTCAAGAGAATTATTTCTAGTTTAAAAAACTGCTGGCATTTTTTTTACTCACACAGCTTTTGGGGTAATGCCGTATATGCTTATTTTAACAAGTACTGGCCGCGTTATACCTTGATTCTTGTTGTGTAGGCGTTAGTTTACATTCATCCTGCTATAAGTTTTTTTTTTTTTTATTCCTTAGAACGTAATTAAAATAACACATTAATACATGTAATGTATTTTTGTTATATTAAAGTTTAAGGACACCCCATCTCCCAAAACCATATGTTTCCTATCAACAACACGGCACAAGCATATCTGATACCGTATATGGACTGGACACAACTCCCAGGAACAATGAGGAAAAAGGGATACACTTGTGACGTCATAAACTTTTTTCACACCATATGCTACTTTATCGGTAAATCATGGAAGCTATAAGCACTGAAGTCGCAATGAAGAAATGGACAGCTCAGCAATGACACGACATCTTTTAAAATAGTAGATATTGTATATAAACAGTAAGAAAGATGCTGGTGGGAGGTGGTACTATTTGCGTCTATTTAAAGTATAGCTTTCATTTTTTTTTTCCAGTTCATGAATTGAATTCTACTTAGTGTCTATTTTAATATGAGTTCTAGGTTACGATAAGCCCGGTCCAAACAAGTCTAACGTGCATGAACACACACTGGCAACATCAATCAGTGCACAAAAATTCCAAATTGTAGCCTAAACATTTTCTCAAACACTTATTCAATGGGCAGTCTAAGGTAGCAGGCAGAAAACTTAATGGCTTTATTATTAAGCACAGGGGTGTCAGACTCCAGATTGCAAGTCCTGCACATTTTTAGGTTTCCTCTCATTTAACACACCTGATTTACCTCCATGTGCTAATTATCACACAGCTCTTAAAGGTGAGGTGATGCACCATTCTGATTAGTTTATTGCATATTACACCCAAAACACACCTCTGAACAATTAAGTTCAACCTCAGTATAACCTTTATCCTAAAGTTCTTTCTGCCGTCAAAATAGATTTGGAGACGCTCAGAAATGTTAGTTCCGCCTTGTGCTTTACACTTTGGGTTCGATTGTGAAAATGGAGCCTACAGGTTATCTAGTCAATAATACTGAAGTACAGCATAAACGAGCAAAAGTTTGGAAGCATTTTGACTTGAGAAAAACAGAAAATACTGTAAAATATTCAGGGGAAAAAAACTGCCATATTTGCTTACTCACCTGATGATACTTGAAAATGCTTGCAGCTGAAAGCCTTGCTGTCTCTGACTCTTGCTGTCTCACATTTCTGTGGTTGTTAGCAGTTTTTATTCCGTTTCTCTGCCCTGCCTTCAACTCCCCAACACACCCACCAAACACACCCAGCCACCGTCATTTAGAATGATGCCATATATAGGAATTGCATTTCAACGCAAAAGAACTTTCACTAATTAAAAATCTCAAAGTCTGAAAAGAAGCAAAAGGTTGATCGACACTTATTTAAATTAGTAAATTGGTTTTGTTGGAAATGATTATATTACCATTTATCTTTTTGTCTCCATGTGTGTGGAACAACGTCTAGACAGTATCAAGACTATGGCAAGAACAAATACGATGAGCTTCGCTCTTTAATTATTAAAGTGAAGGATAATTTTGTGTAAGCAGAACAAACTGCTTCTGGTATCTTAGCAAGTTTAGATAAAGAGTCTGAGGAATTAACTCAACAGGAAGCGTGAATTCATGGCCAGGCCGGTGCAGTACAATTGTACAGTACAGTGAGCTCAGAGAACGACTCTATAACCGCATAACAGAGAACGACTCTATCACCGTGTTAGAGAATTCCCAGGCAAAAGTAAAAAACGAAAGAAAGTAAAAAAGTAACGACGTCAGTCGGAGAAGGTGTGAACGAGAGAGTAAATGACACTGGCGGAAGCAGCAGCATAGGAAGGAAAGAGGAAAACCTACTGTAACGGTGCCAACTGATCCTATGGTCGGTTGTAGTACACAAGCAAGTATACAAGCGGTGGATTTGTGTTGACTGACTGTATTGTCTAATGTATACTAACACTGCGGTTGCGATGGGGAATAAAACGAGTAAGACTGCCCCAAAGGGGGATCCTAAATATATGGAGAATTTTTCTCCGGGCAGCACCCAGTATCTACACAAATGGGAAAATAAATCTGGGTTCAGAGGAATTCTATCTGAAGCAGAACGTAAAGGACTAGTAGATAGACTGACAGTAAGTGTTTCAGGGTAAAAGGGGAAGTCGAGAGGAGAGAAAGAGACTGAACTAGGGGTAGCCAGGAAGTGGTTAGAACAAGCGCACGACGGAAGCAAGGCCCCAAGCGCGAAGCTGTCGCGTTCCAAGCTGTAGCAGTCAAGCCTGGCGAGGAAACTGCACGTTTGAGAAGCAAGAGATAAAGAAAGGTAGAGAAAGAAAGACAAGAGAGATAGGCAGCTCTGGGAAGAGAAGGGGAAAACATGGAATGATACATCGTAAGCTTAGACAATTATCCAGAGTTAAAGACAAAGTTAAAGACAATACCTAACCAGGTTTGGTCCCAGGGCAAAATGGACGTAGGCCTAATGACCACTGCAGACCCAGTACCCAAAAGACTAAAAACAACATTATTATTATTAGTTATTATTATTATTGTTGTTATTGTTGTTGTTATTGTGCATGTTGCAATTTAACAATTCTTCAAAAAGTAATGCTGTCTGTTCTTCACAAGAATACCTGAACTTGCATTGATTCATTTATATTTGTTTTTTTTGTTTGTTTTATTTAAAGTTTATGGAGGTATAGATAAAAAAAAGGAAAAGGCTGAAAGACTTTAGAATAGAAAACAATATGAAGGTGTGAATCGGGTTCAGGGACCATTGAATCCACCGGATGGTTTGTTATAATGTTTCAGCAAACACTGCAGAACTTTGAGAGTCTTGCTGCCTTCCTCTAAGCCCCTCACATTAAATGGAAGAGTAAAATATTCAATGTGTTTCTCTTGTATTAGGAATGACATTACGCTGGTAAAACAGATAGACATCCAGTAAGACACAGTGTCAGGTAACTATTTTGTGTGCAGGTGCTACCATTGTCTTAGTCAGTTTGTATAACTGAAGTATGGGGTGTGTTGTCCATGATGACTAATAGTTCTAGGTACATGGCAGTATAAAGGTGAGGAACCTTTTTCTGTACACTAAAAACCTTACTACCCAGGGCTACAGTACTAGGGTTACCAGATTACAGTAAGACCGTTGTGCAGACTGTAGACTGCAAAGGCCAGATTATGACATCACTGTTATCCCAGACATGCGGGGGAGACAAAGCCCATAGTCTACTATTCAAAGAGACTCGATCCTGTAGCGTGTGCGCTGCCAGATTGCGTAAGAGCTGTATGCGCAGCAGCTTTAGCTGTAAAATGTTCAGGGGACATCGTGCTATTCCATCCCCTGGCACTATTAATTCCACACGCAGTGGACGTGCTCCTACTACAAACCACAATGTCTTTCCTATCACCAGCTAGACATCTGTCCCTCTTATCGGTCTTTTTATCACAACCACACATTGAAGTAAAACGATGCACCACACTAAACCCAGCCACATTAATACCCACCGAAGAAGACGGCTCACCACACTCTTGCAATGAGGTAGTTGAAAAAAACCTGTTAACCTATGGAAGACCTAAAAGATGTTCAACTCGTAGAGGGTCATATATGGTTCGTAGACGGTTCCAGCTTTAAGGACGAGATGGGTAAAACCCACATAGGATTCGCTGTAGTTGATGGACAGAATGTCATCTATGCTGGCTAATTACCATCGTCCATATCCGCCCAGGCAGCAGAGCTAATAGCACTGACTGAGGCCTGCAAAGCTGCAATAGACCTTGCAGTCACAATATACTGTACACAGACATCCAATACGCCTACGCCACACTGCACTTCTTCGCGGCACAGAGGGAGAGGAGAGGGATGATTACGCCCACGGGAAAGCCCGTCGGACACGAAAGCAAAACCACCCTTGCAGACTGGATGAGGGAAATGTTACAGTCGAGAGATGTTGTAAATATGCATAAGCTGCCAGAAGGTCCTTCCCTTCCACAGGACAGCAAGTTGACCACAGGTGACCTAGTCCTCCTCAAGGTGATAAAGAGAAAGTGCTGGACAGCCCCATGCTGGGAGGGACCCTACGGGGTACTGCTGACCACCCCCACCGCTATGGAGACAGTGGAACGCCCCACCTGGATACACCAGTCCCACTGCAAACGGGTGGAACACTTCTAGGTCGACGACGGGTAGCGGTGGAAGTCCGGTAACACAGGGCAAAGTGATCAATAAGATACTTTTGTCTCAACCCGGTGAAGAAACCGACTGATCCACGCTCAATTAGCATGGCCTGGAGGGAATAACTCCTTTTGGGACTCGTCTCCTTGTGAAGAACAGGGAGCAGCCAACATGAGGTGGGAAAACCACACAATGTACCTACATGAGTTCTCTACCAACAAGAGGTGGCAGTTGATGAAGACCACAACCGAGTTAAACAACAAGACTGATTGTTATGTGTGGACCCACATGCCTCTCTCAACTAAAACCACTGACTTCTGGCCTTATAATGTAACGGAACGGAGAGGATGGTGCTTAATGGACTTAGCTACGCACCCAGGCACAGGAGTACTATGGTCACAGGTTACCTACAGCCAGCCGCCAAACTTGACCGTTTTATCGAGCAAGTCGCCTATTACGAACCACAACTGCTCCAAGCAGGTAGACCTCCTAGCCTGCCCACAATTACTTGTATCCCTTCCCAAAATACTGCCGTTAAACAGACTACAAGCAAGGCAACTTCCTGTCTGCATTAAGGCAAATGAAACACACGAGGTGGGGTCACTGGCCCAACACCTTTGCAATATGACATATACATTCTGTCCACCCATTAATGAGACCTCATGCATGTCCTGCCTAAGAAATGTTTTCTGTAAAAGCAATATTACTATGTCCAGAGCATACTGCCAACATAATACCACATATGGAATACTAATTAATTCCACCAATAAAAATTCTATGGCATGTTCACGTACAGTTACTGGACCAAAGGGCATGAGAGTCCTAGCCGATTGGTAGTAGTTATGCAGTCATAAAGCTTACTTGTCTCTTCCTCCTCAATGGGGAGGCCTGTGTGCCCTGGTTAAGTTATCTGACCATCCCTAAATTAGAACACCATCCCAGCCAGAGCCAGAGACGTGAGCGGGACATAATACCCCAAACAGAGTTCAACTGGCTGGGCTTGACAAGCAGTACAGGGGTTCCGCTAGAATGGCGCTTATGGTTAACCTAAACTGCTTGTGTGTTCAAAAGTCCAGCGACTTTGGCAGATGTTGCTTTCATTATCTTTTTATGACCTTATGGCTGTGGCAGAGAAAGACACCACATCCTCAGAGAATAAGGAACTTTTGCAAATCTTAGGGGGGGAAATAAGTGTCTTCTGGCTGATGATCCTCCCTGGTCAGATCTTTATTAGCTTTGTATGTGGACTGCATGTGCTTCACACGCTACATAAACCATACCTTTCTCTGCAGAAACCCTAAGTGTGACTTCAGCTTGGGGCATGGCCGTAGGCTCCATGATGCTGGCCATTGGCCTCATGGTCCTTACTCCTCTGTCTATAGTGTTACGTGCCGTAAGATTTTGGGTTGGTGTTGCAAGGGTTTGCATTTATTACGCATTGCACAACTTGCGCCTGTTTCATTCTGGTTAGATGTTGCCACTTCCCAGTTATTCCTCAGTTCCTCAGATTTGCTCCTCTGCTTGTGTATGACTCTGGCCTGTTTTCTGGTTTATCGCTTTTTGCTTTGCCCCCTTATTTTTGGTTGCCTGTTCTCTATATTTGCCAGTCCTGTGCACCCACCGTTTTGCCCGTGTTCCTGACTAGACGAAAGTTTATGCCTCGCTCCCTGGTGTTGCCTTTCTGCACGTGTATTGTGTGTTGTGTCAAGATTGACTGCTGTTTTCTTTGTTTTGATTTATTTATATGTTTGGATAGGGAGATAGTAAGAGTGATTGTCTTTTGTTTCATTTTTCGTTTGTAGGTGAGTTCGTTTGGGTGCGATAGATTGTTTTGTTTTTCGTATTGGCCTGGGGCACTATTGAAAGGACCCATAATATTAAAATCACTTCCTAAAACTGTGTAGGTCCCTCTCATGCCACTAAAACAGCTCTGATCCATTGAGGCATGGACTCCACAAGACCTCTGTAGCTGGCACAAAGAGGTTAGCAGCCGATCCTGTAAGTCCTGTAAGTTGTGAGGCGGGGCCTCCATAGATCAGACTTGTTTGTTCAGCGCATCCCACAGATGTTCAGTCTGATTGAGATCTGGGGAACTTGGAGGCCAAGTCAACACCTTGAAATATTTTTCACGCTCCTGAGACCATCCCTGAACAATTCCTGCAGTGTGGCAGGGTGCATTATCATGCTGAAAGAAATTACTGCCATTGGGGAATACTGTTGTCCGTTGCACTTGGTCTGCAACAATGTTTAGGTAGGTGTAACGTGTGCAACATCCCCATGAATGCCAGGACCCAAGGTTTCCCAGCAGAACATCTCCCAGCTTGGCTTCTTCCCATAGTGTGTAGTCTGGTCCCTCTGGACCCCATCACTCCCTAGCACACTGGCTTTTCCGTTTCCAACCCGCTTTCTCGTTGATGTTGCCCCTGTCTGTAGGAAAGAAAGGCTAGTGTGGTCAGTAACAGTGCTCACCATCAATTGAACTGGGGCCTCTGGGTCTGTGGTGGCTTTCTTTGCCCACCAGTCAGCCCAGTCATTTCCCACACTCGTTACATCTGTCTGTTTAGTGTGTGTTTTGCATTTCACTATGGACAACTGTTTTGGTAGCTGAACAGCTTGGAGGAGATCCTGCACGAGTGAATGATGTTGGGTAGGTTCGCCTGATCTCGTGAGGAATCCTCTCTGCTTGCGTAGTGCTCCGTGGTCCTGACAGACTCCAAATGCATACCTTGAGTCTGTAAAAATAGTAACTCTGGTTCCTCACTTTCTTGCAAGCTTGGGTCAGAGCAAACAGTTCAGCAGCCTGTGCAGACCACGTCCTTGGTAACTTCTCTGAACAGTTCCCGATTTGGTCTGAATCGTGTCTGGTGTGGAATGCTCCCCGTTATCCAGCCAGAGTGAGCACCCATCCACAAAAACTGAGTCTCCCTCTGTGAAGGGGTCCTCGAAATCCTCTCTAGGCTTTGCCAACGTCTGAGTCACTTCAACGCAGTCATGGTCGTCCCCTTCCACCTCAGTGGGGAGTAGTGTAGCAGGGTTTACTGGACCACACCTTTCTATGATCACATTTGCTAAAGTCAGCAGAACGTTCTGGTAGCGTGTCAGTCTAGCAGCAGTCAAATGAAAAGTCAGAATGGCATGCACTGCATGAGAAGCACGAATATGCAGAGGATGCATCTGCACTAAATCTGAGGACATTTAAACAGCCTCAGCGGCGGCAGCCAGCGCTCGAAGACACGCAGGAAGAGAGCACACGGCGGCACCTAACTTTCTGGAAGAGTAAGCTGTCGGTCTAAATTGGCCCCCGTGCTCCCACCCCAAAACAGCAGTCATGAATCCCCCTCTGTCATCCACACACAATTGGAACGGGTTTTTTGTCATTTGAGACCCCCCAGTTCCGGGCCTCACAAAGTGCCTGCTTTAGATCTATGAATGCACGCTCACATTCATCTGTCCATTCTAACGCATCATGGGGTCCCAGCCCCTTACCATGCAGCAGGTCTTGCAGGTGCTGGGCCCTTGTGGCAAAATCCTGAAGTTGCTAATCATGTCCATCAACTTCATCATTTGCCTTTTAGTCACAGGTCATGGTACTTGGGTGACAGCTTCCACCCTTTTGGCTCCCAGTTTCCTACCCTGGGAGTTCAGGACATGTCCTACAGTAAGTAGTGCACTTCAGATCTTACCAGCTGCAGCTTGATTTTAGAGGCCTTATGTCCATTCTCTGCAAGGAACATCAGCAACGCTCTCATACTCCTTTCTCAACCTTCTCTCATCTCTGCACACAACAAAAAATCATCCACATACTGCACTTCCCACTGGGGGAGAGAAACATTCTAGATTTTTCCCTAACCCATGGGCATAAACACTTGGTGATTCAGTATAGCCTTTCGACATGACCGTTTAAGTGTATATTTTCCCTTTAAAGGTGTGTGCAAACATTGGGAATCTGGGCGAACATGAACAGAGAAGAAAGCATTTGCCAAATCAATCACTGAAAACCATTTAGACTCTGGGGATATTGATGACAGCATGGTAACCGGGTTAGGAACTAGGGGCGCTAAGAGCAACTTATCTCAACTATAGCCCCATGCAGTAGTAGATCACCATGCACTTTCTCTATTCCCTCTTCTGCTTCTGTAGAGAGAGAGTACTGTGCACGCTGTGGCCTGTACTGAGACCTGGGCATCACCTGCAGAGGTTCAGCGGTTGCTATTCACCCAAAATCATTTTTCCTCTTAGCCCAAATCTGGGATCCTCATCCCCCTCAGGTGACCCCTGTGTTCTACTTCCGCTATGATTTTCCCATTTTTCACAAAGTCCTGTCATATCCTTGCACAGCCCCGTCTTTAGTCACCCATCCACCTTTTTCCACATACACCCAGTCATCTCGCGCTCTACATTCTCTTACCCACAATCCTAATGACCTCCAGCTTCTCCCGTCACATTTTCCTAACGAGACTTTTACCATCAGGGCAGAACCAGCAAAGTTGCTGTTCCTGGAGTGACACAGAAGCAGAGCTAGCCTGTTTTTTGCACGTACATAAGTGTGATCTATGTGGATTGTCTCTGTGGGAAGTCCTTTTTCAACAGAATCTTGCGTGCTCTCCGGATCATGGTGTGTGGGGCAGTCCATAAACGTAGCCATGCAGTGGCTTCGTGGTGCAGGCTGTTGTCCTGCTGAAGCCAGGTCTCGGCCAATGGTGTCATCCCGCAGCGTCCAGGCGATGTAAGGCGGGGCCTTCGCAGCCAGCTGATCATGTAGGAGGGGAAAGAGCCCTAATGTGGGACAGGTAATTTCCATGCCTTCTTTGTTCAGCATTATGTTGCATCCCAGCTTGAACATTAGGTCTCTTCCCTCCAGGTTCAAGGACAGGCATCATTGAGACGGAATGTTTGCGTCACTTCTTCCGTTTTGCAGGGCAATAGGCAGTAGGATTGTCTCTTGCAGAGTTTGTTGCAGGCCGGATGAGCCCACAACCAAAGCTACAGTGTTACTTGTGGGGGCCCCCAGCATGTCAGTAGATCTGATGGTTGATCTAGTTGCCCCTGTGTCGACTAGGAAGGCCTACACAGGACTTAATGGCAGGAAATGTAGACCAGCTGGTAAACATAGGGATTCCACATGAGGTAATGAGGGAGCGTGGCACACTGGAGGATCGGACGAGCTGGGTGTGACAATACCTTTGCAATATACTTTTTCTCTCTCTCCTCACTGCAACAAATCCTACTCTTGGACAGATTCCTTTTTGATATCCGACTCCATTGCTGAACAAGGTTTAGACTGAGACATGGATTTGATAGGATTGTCAGACCGTGTATCTATTAAATTAGATATTACCTTGAATGCAAAAATATGGAAAATGGGTAGATGGGAAATGAATACAATGTTATTGCAGGATGAGAGGTTCAGTGTATTACTGGCAGAGGATTTAGTTTTTTTTTTTTAAAGTAATACACTAAGAACAGACGCATTAACATCAGTGTGGGAGGCATCTAAAGTGAACATCAGACACCCCATTGGTATTCTCTCATAGCAGATTAGGAATTTTATGACTTTTAATGCTATTCAATCTCACTTGGGAAATGTTTAGAGTCTGTGTTCTAGAAACAATCACAATCCAATGGGGTGAACACTATTGATGACTGGTGTGAGAATGGGGTTTTCATGTCATATTTAAATAAGACTTTAGAAGGAAATTTCTGGAAGTATTCGCAGATGAGGTACCATATTAATAGTAAACCACATTTCAGCCACAATGCCCTGAATGAGTGCCTTAAAGTAA
>JAABNY020003411.1:0-13692 GCA_015164015.2 Brevimyrus niger
GGGGGGGCAAAAACGTGGACTGTCCAGGAGGGGGGTGGTAAAAACGTGCTCTGTCAGGGGGGGGGAGCAAAAATGTGGACTGTCCAGGGTTCCCTGAGGACTAGGTTGGGAATAATACCCTAGAGCACTAATTCTCAACTGGTGGGTTGTGATTCCATTTTCATGGAATTTGTGGTAAAAAAAACATGATTTTTATTTTTTTTGTCAGGCTTTTTTGGTTTCTGTAAGTGCATAGATACAATGTTATATTCATTATTATTTGATGATGCACTATTTTTGTTAAATTCACTATTATTGGATGATGCACTATTTATGTTATATTTACTATTACTGGATAATTATTTGGATTTTTTTTTTCAGGAAAGAAATGTTTAAAAATTTGGTCATGATTTAACGACCCTGGATAAAACACGCATCTGGAGGCTAAGCCAATTGCTGCCCAAGAGCACTTCCTTTGATATTAAGGGTCTTGCTCAAGGGCCCAATGGAAATGTGACTATACTGGCAAGAACTGAACAGGCAATCTTCCCATCATTGGCACAAAGGCTTAGCCTGCCCATCCAATTAGTTGCCCCAAATTAGATAATGGATGGAATATTTAGCATTGCATATTTAATATATTGTTGCAATGTTTGGCTCTATTTTCACACAATGATTAACAAGGATCATTTGAAGTCAAATGCATATAAGACTGTAGTCAATAACTTCTGCGTGTCATTTAGCAGATTCTCTATGGCGAGGGTCAAGACATTCCATACCTGAAAGTATAAAGTGTTCGCCTTTTTGCATGATGGGCAGGTTTGCAAAGCTGTGACTTTGTACGTGGCTCACAGCCACTGAATGGACCACCAACAGAATGATTATGAAGAATTCACATACAACCTCAGCCTTTGGAACCAGAGAGCTCTGTGCCATGAATGCACAGAAAAAAACTGCAACTGAGGCAATGTGCATGCAGCGATCAAAAATAAACTTCCACTCAGAATTCCGTACTTCTGCTTTACACCATGTTTCTTGTGCGGATGGGTCAGCAATACAGGATTCTCCTTTGCATAACACAGGAAACAATCCAATATTAAAAAAACTATCTGCCAAGGGAAAATACTTAGATTCAATCAATGTAATAGACTTTTCACGTAACAAAGATATAACAAGAGAATTAAAGAAATTGTCTTTTTCCAACAGATCTATCCATATACAGTCCTTCTACATTGCGACTAATGTGTCCCTGAAAAACCTGGGCGCTCACTAAAATTGCGTACTAAAATAATAATAATAATAATAATACATTTCATTTATAATGCACTTCACATTTTACAGAGAAAATCCCAAAGTGCATACAAACAATGAGAGAGTGTTAGATTAAAAACAACAATAAAAAGAGGAATAAAACATTTAATCAGTTAAGTAATGATGGTACAGGAGGTAGTGCTACTGTTCGGCAACCGGAGGGTTGCAGGTTTGAGCCCCAGGTCCTCCTCACCCCATCGAAGTGCCCTTGAGCAAGACACTGAACTCCAAATTGCTTCCAGTGAGCTGGTAGGCACCTTGCAAGGCAGCCTCCGCCACCGGTGTGTAAATGCGGGTATGAATGGGTGAATGCGAGGCATGTATTGTAAAGCGCTTTGGTAAAAAGCGCTATATAGATGCAGTCCATTTTAGAAAGACAAATGGTCTGACCGTAAAAAGAGATACTGAGGATTTTTTGTTGTTGAACTTGGTGTGGAGCGCCAATTTGAATCACTTCAGTTTTTGAGCTGTTAAGATGAAGGAAATTTTGCTCCATCCATGTCTTTATCTTATCCAGACAAGCGGTGAGTGGTGGGGGAAGGAGGGCATAGATATCAAAGGGGCTGATGAAGTGAGAGGAGCCTCAGACGCATTGCTACCCAGCTTCAAGTAGAGCTGAGTATCATCAGCGTAGTAGTGGAATGAGACCCTGCAGTTGCTGATGATGCGGCCAAGTGGAGCCAGGTACAGATTATTGAGAATGGGCCCCAATACTGATCCCTGAGGAGCACCACAAGTGACAGGATTACTCAATGATTTAGCGTGTCCAATGGAGACGGACTCAAACTAGGGTTAAAGGTTAGGGGAATGCAACCCCAAAACTTATGCCAAATGAAATTAATTAAATAATAAAAACACGTATGCCAGTGGGCAATAATGTAATTATATTCATTTTAAATAATTTAAATACAATAATACTATATTAATAAATTATATGATGAAAATCTCCAATTGGTCTCATGAGAATTCCCATAGTAACAGCCTCCAACAAGCATGCTGAACCAATTACCATAGTGATGGCAAAAAGACGCTTCATGCACTGTTTGCTGTATTTTACAACCCCACTAGGTGGTGCTCTTGGTTCAATTTGATGCATGCTTTGAGCCCCATCTAGTGGGGACAGAAAATACAGCAAATGGTTCACGGAGCATCCTTTCAGCCATCATTAGTCGGGGGTAGTGATCCACAGCCACCATACGGCCTGGCATGCACACAGCATAAATATAATGGATAACGTGTGCGCAGGGGCACTGAAGGCAACATGGCTACATGAATTTTAAAAAAATGCTATATATACAGTGGTGCCTCGGTTCTTGAACTAGAATTCAAATTTCTTGAAAGTCGAACAAACCAATTTGACCTAGAGCTCGATCTGAAAATCAGAAGTCAAACCGTGAACGCTGACCTAATATAAATTGTACGCGCCAGGAAATGAGTCATACTACAATGCAATTCTTACTTGAATGCCTCCTTCACAGACTGAACGATTAACCAAATAAAGAAGCACAACATTACAGTAACTAACAATAAATAAACCACTATTTACGTGTACTATTCGAGCATTTATGTCATTTATTTAAACTTTATTTTACCAGGTAAATGAACTGAAAACCAGTTCTCAGTTCTTTACGTGATATTCGGGAGAAATAACAGATTATGCATCAGATTACGCATACTCATGCATGTACTGTAACTAAACTCTTCAACCAATAAGGGCAAAGGTGTGTCGTCACGGAGGCGGTTCCAGTTTGTGCAGCCGGGTGAGAGGTCGCAATGCATCTAACCATAATGCATTGCGTCAGGATTAGAATGCGTTGCTTTAAGCCAGCGCTGTAAGCAAGTCTTATGCCCCCAATGACCAGACTGGGGACTAATGGCAACGACCAGAAACAGCTGATCACAGGGGAATTCCACATGGGGTTAACGAGGGGGCGTGACACACGGAAGAAGCAGACGGATAAGATCTTTATCGTTTTGGAAGCCATTAAGAAAAAAATGCTCTTGTTTTATTCTATTTATTTTATGTTTGAAATGCTAAAATAAATAAATAAATAAATATTTAGATGTAGTTTTGGGGGGCCGGAAACCAATTAATTGGTTTTCCATTATTTCTTATGGGAAACAACTAGAACTTTTTAGGATTCAGTCCGGAGTCTGGAACGGATTAAGTTTGAGAACCGAGGTACCACTGTATATATAATACAAGACTTTGACTTGTGCAATGCATGGTTGTACAACAAATTAAAGTTCAGATTTGAAATTCCAATTCACTGAAACGAACCGGGTCAAAAGAACGATTTGACCATTTGATGCCTTGTGTGCAAGCAGTGTTTCTCGCTAACAATCGCGTTGTGGTTTTCTGTCCGACTTAAAATCAAGCCAATACAAATACGATTTCGCGCTGTGTTGGACTTAGGTGCTAATACATCAGTCGCATTATAACATATTCGCGGTGTAATATCACAGAGCACTGACTATTTTCTAACCACTTAATTATCCTGGCCAGGGTTACAGAACACAAGAGGAGAATATACTATATCACAGGACACAAACATACTGTGGGTGATTTAGAGATGGCTGTTGAAGAGGAAATTTCCAAAACTCAGTCCAGTTTTTGTTTTTTCACAGGCTTGCTTATCACAGTGTAGCGCCGGCGAGATTGCTCCGAGTAACGGAGGCCATTTACATATCCCGGCATTCTCACGGTCGTTTAAAAAAGCTCATGTATATATTTATTAATGTAAGTACTTGTGCGTTCCGAATTGTCGTGGGTGCCCTGGCCTTGTCATATGTGAACCCGGTCCAATTCACGCATGTCTTTATAGCAATTGTGTAAATTACCCACCGTGCGTGTGCCATACTGTACGGCGTTCCACCTACCTGCGTTTCTGTCATTTTCTGTTGGGAGTAATAAGTGATTTTTTATATTGAAAAGCAATATTTGTTAGTATTGGGAACCACGAATCATCAGTTGTTGTGTGATTAAAATAAGGTCGGGTCAGGTATAAAAATGTGTCCTGTAGATGCAATGTATTTTGGAAGTTTGCTCTTCTATTAGCAAAACTACATGTCTGGTCTGCTGCAAGAAACCCATCCGGCGAGCCTCAGACACACAGGTTTCCGACCCCCAAGCCCTCAAGGTGTGAGGCAGCATTACCACTCACTGAATGGATATGCTACAACCCCAGCACAGTCCATACGCAAGAAAAGTGCAAAACTGAAACAAACCTCTATCATGTATAGATATATATGAATATGAATCGACCCACAATTATTAATGAATAGGAATAAACAGATTGACACACAGTTAATGAATAAAAGTCTTAAACACAAACAAGTGTACAATTCAACCAGAGAACTTGCTTAATCAATACATTTAATATTCCTTAATCCATAACAGGCAAACCTGTGTTTAAAAACTTCTCAGAAAACAAATATTGTTGCTATCATAAATGACAACATGAATAATTCTCACACTTGCTGTTTCAGAATCCTCCGTCAATGAAAGGATCTTCTGTGTATCAGTTCCACCTGTTTATATGGTAGGAATTGTAAAAAGCACAAAAGATTACTATGTAATTACTCTGCCAGTATCTTCTTTGTCAAAATATACCTGCTAACATAAGTTTATTCTGCCAATAATAAATGTATTAAATAGGATCAGTGCAGAGGAAGGACTATAGGATTATTATAAAGGGATTATAATGCTGTTGTAGAAAGTAGGTCAAAGTTAACCCTTTTTTATCTTATCACTCCCACATAATACCTTGTTTTGAACAATTAAAACCCAGCAAAATTCATGGGAATAAAATTAGTTGGGTAACACTTTGTACAAATGCCATATCTATAGGAATCTATGAACACATTAAGCAATTTCTAATTTGTCTGTAATTTGCTAATGGGTCTTCATACATATGGCTGATCTGTGCAACAAAGATTAAATGCATTAGTCAGTAACATTAACTACGCTCCCAAAACTGTCATCCAACTTAGAATCATAAGCACATGTTGTTTACATAAGAAATATGAAACACATTTTGTATTTAGATGTTTTGGGGCAGAAGTTACTGGCTGTTTTTTTTTTCTAAATCAAAGAAGCGGATACATTCCCATTGAAGCACACAAACAATCTCATGAAGGTCTCGGTATCTCCCTGAGCGATCAGAGTTGGGGTTTGTCAAGCCCCTGTGAGGAAATGTGAGGGACGGTGCCAGCAGCGAGCAGAAGAGTCAGAAAAACTGATGGCCACAGGGTTCAGCCAAGGTGTGAATGCAAAGGTGGCGTCAGAAGCAGCAGAGGGGTTAAGCAGAGTTAGGCCAGATGAGAGCAGAAATGCTACGAGCCAAGTCAGATTGATGAGAAATATCCATATGCTTTGATGGACAGTGGCTGCTGCTCAGCGAGTCGCACCTGGAACAGAGTGGAATGCTGGAATGGTAGTGAAGCAACAAAGCCTAAAGGATGAGGATGACAGCGAAGCCTGAGGGCCAGCGCGTGGCAGCGACACATTGAGGACAGGAGAGGCGAAGTCTGACTTAAACACGAAGATGGAAGAGGGTTGGGAAGATGGAATGAAGAGTACTAGAATTCTGGGCTTAGATGGATTCAGGCCTGGACTGGCTGTTTGGCATACCAGGCATTTTTCTGATGGGATGAAGGACACCTTGGCCAGTAAAATTCTTCTTGAGGACCCCTTGGTCTGCAAAATTTACCAAGGGACTGTGACAAACCCAAACGTCCAAGGCCAAATTGTAATCTCAGTCCTGTCTTGGATAGATTTATGAGAAATGTGGAATGTAGCATTTGAATGACCAAATAAGTACTCTTAAAATATCCTGTTATTTAATACATCTAACAGGGATAGGTCATTTCATTTATGTCATGCATCCTCATTTGAAAATATGCTTGGCCCTATAAATTCTTTATATATGGAGACTTATTAAATATTTAAACTGACTAAAGTGTTGGGAATTGCCTGAAACACGGGAAGGAATACTCTACGGCCTTAAATTAGACAGGATGGTGATAAAAGCAAAAATTTGTAAATATTTAATGAAAGGATGCATTCTCACCCATGCCCATTTATATGGATTTTATTAATTGAGAAGTCATGGTTTCAATACATGGTTGCAGAATCAACAAGAAGTAGCAATAACGAGGAGGTATTGAGGCTGAGGGACACACCTTTTTTAGGGAACATTTTTAAGCATTGTGGCTGGAGTGGGGGGGGGGGGAGTCATGTAATAGAATGTGTCTATGAAATTGACAAATTACTTCATATTTGGCAATATGGGATGGGTGGCAATTTCACCAAAATTTTCATATCATTTTACATATTCAAGGCCCCCTACCAGAGTATCCATGGCTCTGCGTTGCCCTGGGAGGGAGTAATGCTTCACTAGTTTTTTCGGGCTAGCTATGTAGCAAGAAAGAATTCACTTGCAGTACATGCAAGGTGAAAGATCAGGCCTTTTCTTTAGTTCAGTGTGTCATTTCACATGACCAAACAGAAGGTGTAGGAAAGTAATCTTTGGTGGGCAAGCAAGCACCTGAAACCTCAAATGGTAGATCAGGTATACTGTGCAAAAAGAGGAATAAGAACACAAGGGGGATAGTACTGGAAGAATTCAGCGAAGTGAGAATACTCCAGATGGGACACTAAAAGCCCATGTGAGCCTCCTCCAATCCTGGCCTTTTAAAAAGCATGATCCTACTTATAAAATATTAGATTAGTTATAGTCTCTTTCCCACTATTGGAGTAGATATATCATATTTGTAGTGCACATTTCATTTTGCACAGTGCCACAGCATGTATACCTGTGATCCATGATGTAGAAATTATTGGTTTACTGTAAAGAAAGGAAAAGTGTGGCATGTTTAGGAGTTCTGGAATCCGCGGAAGTGCTGCGGAATTATCACATTTACCTCGACTGGCCCCTGGGGGGCAATGTATTTACGAATTAAATTGAAGATTTAGGTTCTGGGATAAATTTCTGTCTTTTTTCAGTAATAGGTACAGTCAGCCCAGCATTCAGCAAAAAGATTTGTAATGTGTAATTGTAATTTACACATTTAAGTAAATTATATTTTAGTTTCTCTTCCTTAACTATACAAGTCTGTGGTCCACTTTTTAAATCAAGACATAGAAAAGAAAAATTTGATTGGGAATAAATGCTAATCACAGATTACTGGCACTGTTAAAGCCGCATAAATATCCGGTTTGGGATACAGAGTACAGAGGGAGTTCAAACATGCTAGTGATTTAAAACTACATCAACCAACTCTGTGGTTTCAGAAGTATTACAGCAATATATTTGACTTCATGAAACATTCAATAAAGTTTACAGGTTGCTTTTAACAAAATACTACTTCAGCCATGTTATCTGTTAGACAAACATCTGATCTGAAACGCAAATGCGTGCGCTATCCTTTCAGCACCGAGTTTCAACCAGTCACCAAAAGGATTTCCACGTAGACTAATTATTTTAGTTTAATACAATAACAACAATTACAACATCCCAGTGCTACTTCAGTTTGCATCTCACATGAGAGGAAAACATGTTTCTATAATGTAGTATAAAAACAAGAAAGCCATACAAAGACGAATATAAAACCAGTTATTACGTCTTATGATCATTTCTTTTAATACAATTTCCTTAAATAGATCGATCAGTCAAATTTATATTCCATTACGAGACTATAAATTCTTAATTTAATTCGCTAAGCGGCGATGTTGAGCCCAAAATGTTGTTCCTAGATATTCTTCATAATGTAATAACTACATGTGTAATAATAGATGATTGGCTATATTTAATCCAGATCTGATTGTGATTAGCTAAGGAAATTGTGCTAAAAGCTACATAGTACCGCTCAAGTACATTAACGCGAACTGAGGGTAGAAGAGGAGGAGGGAGTAAAAGAGGAGTCAATTACACTGTGATTTTTTTCTGTTCTTAAAGGGAGTGGTGTACAAATTAAACGAAACCAATATTGGCAGAAGAAGCCTATTGATGTTCTTCTCAGTCCGGTTTGTACAGAATGAAATCTGCTGTGAATAGGCCTACTCCTGCAAAGAAGCTGGTATTCTCTTCCCCCGTCTGCAACAGATAAATGCGGTACTTACCATAATTGCTTATAATTATATTTCTTGTTCGGATTTCCAGGCATTGCACTGAAAATGTAAGTGAAACATGAATCGATTGAAGCATCCTCTACAGGAAAATTAAGAGATAAATTACCATTTAACCTCGCGTGCTTTCGTAAATGCTCGTGACACATACGGATTCCCGTTTAAGGGGGCAAAAAAGTTCCTGGTAAACACGCATCTTTGCCATCTTAACGAACTGACGAAAAATCGAAGAAAATAAAAAATATATTTTTGTTCGGGACGGAATGGACTGATGATCGGGAAAATAAAATGAATTTTTCAGCAAGCGTTCTTATCACCATTCTAATTAAAGACATGCCGGGGTAATCCACAAGGGACAGGTCCTTACGTCTGCAACAGAATAAAAAGTAAGCTAACCCAATAGACCTGAGACAAACTTCATCAAGACACCTACTGAAAAAAAGAAAAAAACTTTTCGGAGAACTTTTATCAATTTCCACCCACTTTCGGGTCGATTCAACAAGCCGATGACAGCAAGTGCATCCTATAAAGATATATAAGAAGCCGTCGGTCCTTGTGCTGTTGTGCAGTGCGGCTATCTTGGAAATACCTGCGGATAAGGACGGGCTCCTACGACCGAATCGATTTACTCACTTTAACACTTATAATCCCTGAACGCGCTCCAGGACAAGGCTGTTACGGAGAGACATACAGGTAATTTATACACTTTCACAGTATGTTACGTTTCCGCAGCCTCGGTTATGCTTGGAGGGCGATGCGAACAAGTATTTCGCTTCGGCGTGACTTTAAAGTTAATTATTGGACTTTATGAGTGTCATAGCTCTGCGTTAAAGGATTTTGTAACATGTTTAACATGACAGGATACGTGTTTTTCTTTTTAATTGTTTTTACAGGCAATACAATATATAATTATTTTTTTATCTTTCTCTGAAAAACTTAGGGTAGATATGGAAACAAGCAGCTACTCTCCAGTGAAAGAGTGTTAGTAAAAAGTGCGTTTTTGCGTTCGCTATAGTGTTAACGTCTGGTGCATTTAAAGATGCCTTATATCTACATGAGATATGCCTGAATAGATTGTAAAAGAGGTGGTTGATACCAAGAACATTCCTGGTCTTAAGAATATTTTTGTGTTGCAGGGTTATAAGAGAGGACGTGGGTCAGCGAGGATCTGATTTCTCAAATTTCAGTAGCGATGTGTGCACTGCGTACACCTGTCTTTATGGGACTCGTACTGTTGATCTTCACTGCCGGATACTGTAAGCAGAGTACTGGTAGCATAGACGCCAAGGACGACGTGAGCTTATTTCAGATGATAATGGACAGAGTAACGCAAATGAAGGAGAGGCAGGCAGAGGACAGCCTCAAGTTACAATACTCCACGAAAAGACCTGACCATTCAATCGATGCAAGGGATATACAAGATTACAAAACGAATCACAATGCTCACAGTGTTGGTAGGTGCTCAAGTTTATCTCTGTAAATATTGAATTAAGAAACATGCGGTAAAACGTTATTTTTCACTCTGTACAATCGATTGAAATAACACAAATACCGAATTAGAAGTTTACTATTGTAAATCCACTGTTGGACAACAAATTCAAGCCCCTGTAACATACTGTATATGCGTTTGAGGGGATTAAAATAAGCATTTTGAGTCTTATGTATACAAACGCCGATATAATGTAAACCACTTGGCAATCTCATTGACCCTGAATGCTAATGTGTTTTAAACTGTTTTCTCGCAGAGGTCTTTCCTAGGGATTTAAGGCAGAAGGAAAAGTTTTTAAAACACTTAACTGGTAAGACGTTCCCGTGTGATCAGTGAATGTGTATATATGCGTATATGCGTGACACCGCCGACTGAAACTGTGTGTCTTTCCTCTCTTAGGCCCCCTCTACTTTAGTCCAAGGTGTAGTAAACACTTTTACAGGCTATATCATACAACCAGGGACTGTACAGTACCAGCATGTAAGTGTTACCACAATACATTACGCTGCAGTGACAATGTAAAGCCTTGCTATAATCAGTAATCTGTTTAACACGTGTCGATTGGGGATTAAAAAGACTCTGTAAAACGATCTTTTATTGGCACTGTCGTGTTCAATCCAAAATTTCTGTTTTATATTACACCAAGTCGTTTATTTAAATGTTAATGCTATACTTGATAATGATTTATGCATAATCCCTTGTGATGTAATGTCTTTTTCCAGTTCAGATACGAATGATCGCTGTCCTTTTTCAGATTACAAAAGATGTGCAAGGCTGCTCACGAGGCTAGCAGGAAGTCAGAGATGTATGGATGGTTAAATCTGGCAAGTAAGGAACTCTTTTTGGTTATTACAAATATTTTCTTTTAAACTTCCACTCCCATCAGCTCGCCTTGGGTTGAAAATGTATTACAAATACCTAAAAAAATAAACAAATTGTTTAAATGACGTTACACCATATATTTAAAGAAGTTACATTATAACTTAGATCATTGACAGAAAATTCTGATAGACTTTGCGTTTTTCAAGAATTTTGACTATAATAGTATAAATAACTAAAATATCAAAATTATAATCCAATTTATACTCTTTGCTAAAGACTCTCGTGCCCTGAGAAGTAAAACACTTAATTTGTCTTTCTTTGTATCTTTCTGTTGGATCAAAGAATGTAGTGCTGTTAAAAATGTATTTTGGCTAGGTTACAGAACTACATAACATAACAAAACTGGCAAATATCGAGCGCCAACTCTGACCATATTGGGCGTCTTCCAGATATGCTGCACCCATCTTGTGATAAAATGCTATCCAGGTCATGTGGCCGTTCTTATTGCATTATACATGTCAGTGTATGTCAGTGTCTGATGGGGAACTGCTGGTCCAGAGTATATCCTGCATTATGTGCTTTGGGTACGGGAGTAGGCTCCATATTTCAGTCTTATCGCTATCATGAATGAAAAAGCTGCATAATATTTCTACTGTGAATGAATGATCCATGTGAATAATCTGTATCATAATACCTAATGCGTAGTGCTGTTTTGTCATAAATAAAGATTATATATACTGATACAGGTATAGATTATATAATCCATCTGTGTATTTTGCCACTTGTCAGCCTGCTAAGGAGTGCAGCGTTTTTTTTTTATATAGTTTGTTTAAAGAAATGCAGGGAAACGTAAGTAGCATTGAACATTGTGTTTTTATCTCCCTCAGCTTCAACCACACAGACACAGAACCAAGAATGTGCCTTGGACAACAACAGGGAAAACTGATTTCAAAATGTTCATATTTCTCATCTGTCGTTACCAACAAAGATATATTTTTGCAATGGAAAGAACTATGTGGACAGAGTGATTGATAAGCTGTCAGCTCTATCCGGAAGCACTTAAAACTGCAGTGCTGTTTGCCGTTACATCTGATGGTAGAAATGAAGATGTTTCCTGGAAGAGGAGAAAATGTTAAATGTCCTGCTGCCAAACAAAGGTGTTAATTTTTATACAAAAAACACTACAATCATGTTTATGTGACAATGCCTTTCATGGTTATTTTTGTGCTAATGGTTCCTTAGCAGCACTGGCTAAGCAATGCTAGTGGAAAATTCCTTTGAATTATTCCAGTCGCTCATTCTTAAATGAGAGTTACACTAGATTCCATGATTAAATTATAAATTGCATGACAATTTTCTTGCCTTTTTGTCTTTGTTAGACAATATTTCTTTAGCAGAGAGAAATATTTATGTGCTGATTACATTCTATGAAAGAAAATCAGCGATTTCCTGAAACACAGTTGAATGTGGCATATAATATATATTTATATTCAAATTATTATCATTTGTCTCTGTACATTAAATGTATGAACATTCCAGCTAGTGTGCAATATGTAAATACTGTAAATATTAAATATATGAACTATGAATAAAAGTGCTTGGTTTGTAATATCAGTTGGACATGGAAGTGTGAATATTTAAATTAACTGTATTTATAAAAGCCAAGAGAATGGGAAACTGTTAGTTTCTCCATTTTTTCTTAATTTAATTAGTATCTGATTAGAAAAACATGTAGCATATGGTATCTTTTTCAGGTTTTTTTCACATTGGAATCATGCCTGAACATTAAACATTATGCTAACTGACATAACCATACAAACATCAAACAATTTTCTGATATTCCTCTATTATTGTAACTTTTCACAATATACCACATGTATATTGCAAACTAACAGTATTATTCTCAGAAAAATAGGGACAACACAATATCTTCCTTCATTTGCAGATGTTCAAGATTATTGGCAGATGTTTTAAAACGTCTTGCATGATGAAAAACACTTTGATAGATAGCCAGGCCCAGCAGTGAAAATTGCAATGTCATTTTCACTATATCTGAAAGTAACTATCAATAATTTAGAAAAGGATAGGAAAATATATTACTGCAAAAGACATGCTAGAATATAGAAGAAAATGCATCAAAAAAGAGATAAATGAATGAAATGTGCTTAGATTTTTCAGTGTCTTTGCACAGAAACAACAGAACAGCAGGTCATTCCCTCCTTGTCTAGTGATAAAGTCCATTAAGCTCAAAAGATGCAGGCTTTATAAAATATAAATCGGCTGCATGGGAAATTTCCAAAATCTAATTAATAGGCCCTTTGATGATGCGACCTCCATTTTGTGGGTCAAAGGTCATAGTCAGTGCTAGGAGTTTTCCATGTGTGTAAAAAATGCTTGTTTTTTGTGTTTATTTGAGTTATAAGAATTATAGTGATCGTCGTAACCAGTATGGGTATGAAATATAACACAGTTGCCCTCATTTTCACTTCCATCTCTGACAGATTAAGGTTAACTGCCATGTTAAAGGTGAGGGAGGGCCGATGATCTCTATAACTAATAAAAACAGAGGAGGGGGGTGGCCTGTCACTGTAATATCATCATTTATAGATCTGAGTGTGGAGGACCCCACGCCAAGCCTCCCAGGGGGAAACCAGGACTCGCTGTTCAAACAGCTAATCTGACTATCGCCTTGGGATGAGGCCAAAAGTTAAAGAGGGGCACTGTGACGGCATGTGTGGTCAGTGCTGCAGCGCAGCAGCCCCCACCAGCAGTCTGCAAGCCAAAATAGTGCAGTGAACGCTTCTGGACTAGGAATTAATTGGTAACACGTTATATTAACCGCATCTTCATAATGCATTCATTATACATTCGTAGAACATTCATTGCACCTTCATAATGCATTCATAGAACATTCATAAGCAGCATTTCAGTATACCTTTACATTCTATTATATTCTAACATA